>JAHDVE020007442.1:0-49589 GCA_022606495.2 Halesus radiatus | reverse complement strand
TCAGTTTTGATTGGGTCCGGCAGAGCATTATAGCATTTCAATCCCTTACAAAATATACTATTTTACGTATTGGCTTTCCTCTTTTTCGGTAGCCTAATTTCTTATACGTTCTTGTATTATGTCCGTGAATGTCCATGTTGTAAATATTTTTTTTGGAGAAATATATTGGTAACAAGTTGTTTCTGATTTTATGTGTAAAAATCAATACGTTCAATGTCAGCATTTATTTTACTGTTAGCCAATTTAATTCTTCTAACATTTTAGCTACTTTTGAATATCTATTTCGCTTTAATATTATTCTCATTGCTCTATTTTGGAGAATTTGTAATTGGTTCTGTTCTCTGTTGTTACACAAGTAAAGTTACGTGAGAAAGGCGAATACGAAATGTGATTTTACTTTTATCAAAGCATGGAAATAAAATTATCAAAACAGAATAACAAGAATTTTTAATGATCAAATTTTTGGAGTGCAATTCCAACAGAGTTTTGTAGTTGTTTTTTATCATTAGCTCTGTGATTTGGAAGAAACATCATTTAATTATAAAGATTATGTTGTTCACTATTATATATATTTTTTAAATCTTCCAGTATTATATTTAATTAGTTTTTAATGATCAAAATTGTTAAAAATTGACCTAATTAAGAATGGTCCAATTAAAAAAAAATTCTATCTAATTAAAGAATACCCACGAGTATGTTTTTTTCAAAATTGTTCGGGGAAATTATTATAAAAAAATATTTTTGGCAGCGGTGGGATTCGAACCCACGCCTCCGAAGAGACTGGTGCCTTAAACCAGCGCCTAGACCGCTCGGCCACGCTACCTCGTGATAATAGAAGCGGCTAAAATAGACTACAATGCTCTCAGCGCTCGATGGCCACGTTCCATGCATGTTACGTGTACTAAGTATAAAATATAAAAAGATAAACGGTGTCGTCTTCGATGAGAGATAAAGATAACATAAATCTATTTTAGTTAGTGGCCCACTCGAATGTATTAATGGAGAGCTGTCTATTTCTGTGACATTCACTGTAGAGTTGCCTAGGAGCGCACGATTTTATGTTGGGATTTAACTCGTTTAACTGTTTTACCTATGTGAGCTACTTAATGTGAATAACTAGCTGACGTTTACCCGGAATTAAGTAGGGTTTTTTTTTGGAATTAAGTTATGAAGTTGTGAATTTTTGCTTATTATTTGGGTGCAATAATTGATTTGATAACGAAAGTAATGCCATGAGACGACTATTGCTATCTCTAAACAAAGAAACATTTAAAAAATATTATTTCATTAAAAAGACTTATTTTTTAAAAATATATTTAAATACAAAAGTTTTTAAGTAGGTACCTACTTCTGTTTCCCATTTTGAAAATATTCTACCCAAACAAACCTTCTTCTTTGAATATGTAATCTGTGGCTAACCAGAGTGGTATATCTATAGGCTAACCTCAATACAACATATCGGTTTGAATGTTTTTCATACTAATTTTAAAACGTCATAGCAACAGTTTTGCATAATGAAAATCATTCAAACTACTATCTAAACCTTCCCGGCACTAATAAAAACAACCTGTACTATTTTCAGCGAAATCGGTCCAGTAATTTTCGATAAAATTGAGGACGGAGAGACAGACAAACATTCATTTTAATGTACAATATATAAATAGATTTGATTAAAGCAACCTTCTAATATTTTGGTTTTACGTAAGTTACGTAGCGGGTACTTCAATATTATGTGGAAATCATAATAGAAAACCAATCAATTTGATTTCAATTGGTAAACCGCGCTCTTGAAAGTATTCATATTTAATATTTGATATCTTTGATCAAATGGTTAAGATTATAAGCGGCTTGTTCATGCTTTTTATTTATTTATTTATTTTTTAAATTTAATTATTGAGTTCTGCAAGTATTTTTAATTTTTATTATTGTGACAGCTCTTTCGGCGTTTAAGCCCATTTTCAAACTGTCTGAAACAGCTGTCACAATAATAAAAAACTAAAAATACTTGCTGAACTTAATAATAACATTATTAAATTTGATTTACATTAAATTAAAAAAAAATTTAAATGGAGTTCTACGAATTAAAAACAAAAACAATTAATAATTGTTGCTACATAACGAAACGCCGCGAGTGCCCAAGTGCGCACGCATCTACAAAATAAGGTTTTCAAAATGTTGGCGCTTAGGAAGCAGCATATTCGGTGAAAAACAAAGCTTTATTTTGTTTTTTTTTCACCAATCAAAAAATTAACGCAATACGTTTTTTTTCAAATTATTTATATTTTTACATTCTAAAACCCTCATTTCATTTAGTCTCCCTTGTCCGATTAACACAAAGCACTACACTTAAATACTTTTATTTTGAAAATATATGCACACAAAATGGTTTACGATGATATACTCGTACACGGTATCCTGAAATTAGTGGTATAAGTGGGAGCTGATTTTTTTGATTTGATTGATGTTTCGTTTTTGAATAAATCGAAAATGAAATTGGAATTTTTTGGATGAAATTTAAATATATGACGCGAATGTGAATGGAAGAAGAAGACGGGGACGACAGAGGAAGACATGGAACGATCAAGTGAATCAAATACTCGAGTCGGGCCATGTCAGAAGTCGGAATACTAGAAAAAAACGTATGAGAAGTTGTATGAAAGTGAATGAAACAAGAAGTGTATGCCAAGATCGAGTTGTTTGGCGGGCCGTCCTCTCTGCCTACCCCTGCGGAGAAACGGCGTGATGGTTAGTTAGTTAGTTAGTTAGTACTAAACCTTCTTTCTTGTATCTCTTACATTCTTTATGTTTGAAGTTTCGATACTTGATTATCCGTCATTTGCATTCGGTAGGTACCTGCAATAAATTAATTTAACTAACTAACTAACTAACTAATTAACCATCACGCCGTTTCTCCGCAGGGGTAGGCAGAGAGTACGGACCGCCAAACAACTCGATCTTGGCATACACTTCTTGCTTCATTCACATTCATACAACGCCTCATACATTCTCTTCTGTTATTCCGACTCTGACATGGCCCGACTCGAGTATTTGATCCACTTGATCGTGCCATGTCTTCCTCGGGCGTCCCCGGGCTCTTCTTCCATTCACATTCGCGTCATATATTCTCCTTACACTCCTTTCTTCGTTCATTCGCTCTACATGCCCAAACCATCTAAGCGTCCCTTTCTTAATCTTGCTCACTACGCTTATATCAGCCTTGCATTCTTTACAAATCTCAACATTTTTCACTCGATCATACATGGTTTTACCACACGTTCGTCTCAGATATCTCATTTCTACAGCATTCAGTCTACTTTCATCCTTCCTCTGCCAGTTTCATGCCTCACTGCCATACATCAAGGTTTTTATCAGCACTCCATTGTGGACTGCTAGCTTCGCTTCCTTGGACAACTTCTAAAGTAAATTAATTTATTTTCATCTAAAGCGGTAACTTTGTGATGTGACATTATAATTTAAAATCCAACAATGACTTTGTTTACATCACTTTTACTTATATACGAGTACATATTGTCGACTTGGTTTCGCTGCCACTGAAGCTTCTTCAGGGCAGTGTGGTATTAAACTATGTTACACATGTGTTATAGGTTGAAACACTGGGCGGCGGAGACTCAGGGGAGGAGGCCGGTAGAGGACTCGGACGGGAGCATTCTTTGCTTAGAGTAATAATATACAAGCGTACAAGTTCGTGGACGTCACAATCATTTCCACTACCCTTTCGTCCGAAAAAAGTTAAAGAATTTCTGTGGGAGTTTTTGCTGTTATCTCATCTTATTGAGGTTGTGAAACTCTTCCTTTTGGAGATCGTGGGTTCAAATCAGTGTTTTTCCATTGGCGTGCAACTTTAGTGAGTTTTATTTTCTTTGTTCGAGGAAGTTCTTGCTCAATAGAAGAAGGGGTAACTTCATTATCCAAGTCGAAATTAGAATCACCACCATGGATTAAATGTGCAGGTGCTCGGAGTAAAGAATCTGGTAGATTATTTATCGTTCCACCCTCTTCGTCTCCAGAATCTTCACCCGAAATTGGCGCTGTTGCGTTTTCAGGCGGTTCGATGATTACAGCCCTTGCTCTAATATTATTTTTTGTTTCTAGCATTTCCACAATTTTATTTAACGATAAGCCCTTCGACATTTTGGGAAAGGCCTATTTTAACTAAAAATAAAAAAATATATATTACAGCTCTTTGACGTATGAATGTTTCAAATTTAGTAGTTTACTATATTTATTATTTTATTTGATATTATATATAAGTCATGTTTTGTTAAATAAAATAAACTTGTAACTAAAATAAATAAATAAATAAACATCAATCTAAACGTTCTTCACTACCGTGCTGCATTGAATGTGGTTTGTATGTGCCTAGTGTTTAAAATCGGAACATCCGACTTTAAAAACACACAATAACTACAATATCAATAATTTCTATATATATTGACTAAAACACGGTAGCGTATATAAAGTAGATTAGTAATAGCAAGAATTGTATTCATATAATATTGTTATTCTAAGGTTCTTTGTCAATTGGAAACATCTATAGTATCGGGCTTTTATTTAAAATGATTTTTTTTAAATATTAAAAATTATACAGTACAATATGCATTGCATTCCCAAGAGTTAAGATTAAGAAACCTATCATAAGATAAATAATTAACATTCACAGTACATTAAACACATAGTTTGCAGTGTACAGACACATTTAAAGAAACACATCACTAGTACATTTGTACTTATTACAGTGACGCATTACAGTCATTAAGCCTTAGGGTATTGCATTTTTAATTTCGTTGGGTGATTTATTGTATTGTGTACCTACTTAAGAACTTTATTATGTAGATGAATGTTTGAAATTAAATAATTTTTTAATTTAAAATTTTTTTTAGAGATAGTATCAATCATCACAAGGTATTACTTTCGCTGTCAAATCAATAATCTCGAGCAAGGCCGGGTCCACAGCAGCAATTATGTATATAAATACAAGTGTTGTAAACAAAGTTAAAATTAAAAAAAAAATCATTTGCTTATTGTGATCGAACAATGATTTTTCTGGATATCATCCATGCGATTGAATAGCTGCTACCGAAATGATTGAATGAAAGCGCTTGTTTTCACATTTAATTTAGATGAATCCATTATTAATAATTGTTCCCATTAACCCTTTTTGCGGTTACTGGTTGAGAGGAATTTGATGGAGTAAAACAATTCAATTAAATGAACAAGTAAAACTGAATTTAACAATGATGATAAAAGGTAGTTATCGGTTTGGCGTCATATTTTGAATAGGGGCTTTATCAGAAGCTTAAAATAAAACAATGTGAAAAAATTATTATCCTATTACCTTTTTAAAGTTTTGTATTAAATCATCCTACCTACCTCCAAAAAATTACCTCAGCAGGAATGATTGGTAAGGTTTGGTTGTTTCAAACTTTCATCACAGTTTCTGCTGACAAATCAATGATCAGCGCCATTTTTGAATTTTTGACATTTGAATGTTTATACATCGTTACATACGAAAATTACCCACCCAAAAACGTGGGGTTTCACATATAAAAAAAAATATATAAAAAAAAACTGCTGTGGACTATAAATAAGGTCAGTACATAATGGCTTTGGTTGATTGAAATAAGGGATAGTTTTAAGGTTTAAAAGGAGCTAGGTAACCAAACATTTACCGAATAATGTAGGGAACAAACATGCTCCTCGAAATTAGTTTTCTTTTCTTCTCCGAACAAAAGAGCACTTCAAACAATTACTGTCAGATCACTGTATTCCATTTTTAAAAACTTTTTAAAAATTTGATGGTCATTTAGAAAAAAAAATGTTAGGACCTCACAAGAGTTCCAACTGCTCTTAACCGTTCGGAGTCAGTGAGACTATGGCATCCCCAATTGGGGAATGTTGTGAGGCTGAAGGTAGTAGGAATGGAAATGAATAGAAGGAGAGGAAGGTTGGAAAATACCTGGATATTTAGATATGGTCACCAAACACGGCTAAAGCCATTTCAAGCAACGTTTCAATTCTGAATGGTGGTCTTTCACCTGGGCGACACTGTAAGTATCTTCTTCTCTGGTACGTGAGCAAATACATAATATATTATTTTTAATTAATTAATTGTGAAACAACACAAATTAATTGAACAAAATTTATTTGCGCACGCCGGGATTTGAACCTGCGACCTCTGGATTCATAGTCGAGGATCGTGACCATTCAAACACGGAGGCCGTCAGATTAAAATGTGTCGAGAGGCTTACACAACTCAACCTTAGTGTGATCGCTAATTTTATGTCATCCTTAAGGAGAAGTTAGGGAAGAAGAAGGTTAGGATTTTCCAAGAACAGATATGATCACGAAGCTTAGGTTAAGACATTCCGAGCAGAGTTTTGCTTCTAAATGATGAATTTTTCGCAAAAGGGATTACAAGAATTTTCCTAGAAAATCAAAACGTGGCAAAATATTCAGACAAGTTACTGAAAAATTTTGATATTCAAAACAATCTATTCAGTCAAAGTAATTACAAATCGGAATGATTAAAAACCATTCGTCATCATGATCAGGGGGGGGGGCTAATAATCAATTACAATAAGTTTTTTAATCCATCATCAGACGGTAAGTTCCTATGCTTAAACAACGAATTTACACAGGCATCAATTTTGTGTACCAATATCAGATTGCAAGGATTAAACACGGACGAAATTACATATGAACGTAATTATACACGGCGAGAATACCCCTTTGAAAAAACCCTTTTTAAAATTAAATTTTTTGTAATCTGAACGCATAATGTTGTTTTGAACCACTTCAATTTAATATAATAATCCGAATAATAAACTACCGGTTTCGGAAGTACCTTAACTTCATCAAGGACATATTGAGACTAAACTAAGATACAAAATAATGATAGACATACATGAAAATTTTGTTGTTGGAGTGGGAGCCGACCAAATGGGAAGGTGTAATCAGGAGGTTTTCTGGAGGATCAAAGCGATTCACTGGAAAAATATCTGAAAGAAGACCATGCGATAAATTTACATGGTTATTCAATACACTAGAATTAATGTTTAGGGTTCTTATAATTTCCAGTGCTTCTAAATAATCTATTTTTTAATCTTTGTAATTACGGTGAAGAATTTGAACACAAAACAAAACACAATATTAATTTCGTCCTTATGTAATTTTGGCAGTGTTACGTGAATTTCGCGTTTGTGTAATTTCGTCCTGTCACTGATTCTTATGTAATAATAATAATAATATTTATTTGAAACACACATTATTTTACAGAAATATTTCAGAAGGCTTTGACTGTCCAACTAGGACAGTCAAATTGATTAGATTAGTTCATATTAATATACATACACAGAAAAGAATATAAAACAATCCATAAAGTAAATTTAAGAAGAAAAAAATTGTGTTTTTTTTTATTTTTATGTATGTTGCATTTTTTAAATTAGTGTAGGATAATAATGAATTACAAATGAGATGTAAAAGTTTAAAATATAAAGTATGAAAGTTTAAAGAATATAAGTTAAAGGTATGATATGCATTTTTTAGTTTACTGTATCGAAATAATAAATTACATATGAGATGTAAAAGTGTATAGTGAGAGTAAAAGTTTAAAGTATAAGATACTAAAGTACGATATGCATTTTTAAATTAGTGTAGAGTAATAATGCATTACAATTGAGATGTACAAGTATAAAATATAATAGTTTGAAAAATAAAAGATTAAGTATGATATGCTTTTTTTAAAATAAATTTAGTGTGTAGTAATAACGAATTACATATGAGATGTAAAAGTTTAAAGTATAAAGTATACAAGATTAAAGTATGATATGCATTTTTTTTTATTTAGTGTATAGTAGTGATGAATTACATAAGAAGGTTTTATTAAAATTGTACATACATATTAATGAGCATGTAAAACAAAAGATTTTTCCACATCCACGTTTTAAACTACAATTTATTAATTTGTTCTTATTTTCATCCTTTATAATAACATAATTTATTCAGTTGGAAATTAACTCAATTTTCCTGGAAAATATTGTGAAGGCTGGTCTAATTTGAGGTCAACGATTTTTTTAAATTAATTATGTTCTGGAGCCACCGATCTTTTTTTTATATTTTTAAACAATAATCTTGTATGATAGCATTTAAAATTATTTTTTTTGGTATTCTGTGAATAAAAATGATGTTCGCATCACCGGTCGCAGGTTCAGTAATATGAATATCTCCAACCAATTATGCAGTGCTCTTATGTCATATTTAAATGTACTTTTTCTAAAAATATTGAATCTTTTAATTTTTTATTTCTTCTTATTTACGTGCTGAATGTATCGTGTTCATTTTTCCTTTGATACCGACTTTATTTCTATTTCGTGAAACCTGTCTGAAATGATGTCTGGGAGATACTTATAGACGCATATTAGATTTATTTTACTTTTGATACATCAACAGTTTTCCAATAGCTCATGCACGGAGAACATACAAACATTTTTTTTTAAATTACACCTTGCTTTTATTACCACGCCTCTTTTCCAACGTTGATTTCAGAGGTGTCACGCCAGAAATTCGGCTAAAATAAATTATGTAGACAAAAACATTTTAAAACTTTCAATTATATCGAGACAATGGATTTGATCCACAAAAATGCTCTAGTCCCTAAATTAATTTTTTTTAATGAGAATAAAACAATAGTTTTGTTTATAACCACGAGAATTTTTTTATTACGACCGACCGGTTTCGCTTAACACAAGCATCATCAGGGTACAAAATTAAACTGTTTAGTGTTGTACCCTGATGATGCTTGTGTTAAGCGAAACCGGTCTGTCCTAATAAAATATCTATCAAAAAAAATAAATTATATATATATATATAAATAAATAATATTTTTTCAATAATCTACTTTTTGTCGAAAATAAGAATTACAGAATAGCCATAAAAGTAAGGATAACGTAATAATTATAAGAAAATCCTTTAATCTACGATTTTTACAAGAGAATTTATTTTACTGTTAACCTTGAGCAATGAGAAACTCTTTCACGATTTACGATTTAAAAGCATTTTAGGAAAGGCAAATCTTTTCGAAAGAAAACATTTTTTCACAACAGTTTTTGATCTGTGATTTGAAAACAGAATCGCGGCCCGCCCCTGGTAAGTAGGTACATCCATGTAATGTATTTTCCATATCCACAAGGGAAATTCGATAAAATATTTCTCTGTACTTTCATAAAAAAGGTTATCAATTCAATACGAGTTTTTTCGTTGTAGCTACCTGGTATAATTTCTTACTATTTTATTCTTTGGATCAGAGTTATGACGTATCTTATTTCGCAAATATCCCGGACGGCCTTCGTGGTCGAGGGATAAGGTCCTCAACCACGAATCCGAAGATCTCGGGTTTGAACCCCGGCGTGCGTGAGTACATTTTATTTAATTAATGTGTGCTATTTCACATATTAGTTCACATACAGTAAAATACATATTAGGAAACAGTTGGGACACTTATTATTTGGTATTAAAATGACAAAAACATAATGTAGATAAATGCATTTATTTTTAGTGTCGATGACAAAAATGAGTGCATGTGAGTCAAACAATAATTTTTTGAACGACGATAAAAATTATTTTCTAAATATATTTTTAAAAACCTTCTTTCCATGCCAATATCCGTGAAGGGTATTCCCTAACCGACCACATCTCTTGTCATGTGAGATATTTTTCAGGAAAATAAAATATATGTCATTATTCCAAAAGAAGAAAAATGTTTTATTCCGCTGTTCATGATAAAAACTAGTTTTGCCAAGATTATTTGCGTAAATTGGCAAAAGATAATGATATTGGAAAAATTAGGTAATATCGGTTACATTTATTTTGGACCTAGAGTTTAATTTAAACTTATTCAAATAGTCATGAACACGCAAGATAATAGCTTCCGAATAGTTTCACTTCTCGTTTTGTGTCAGTTTAAAATTATGTTTCTTCTGATATTCTGGAATTTGAAGAAATTTACACTTATGCTCACATAAAAAAAAGTTCTGTCTTTGATGGTAAGATCTTCAAATAATAATGACAAAGCCGTTGTCACCGCAATAACATAATCCGCGTACTGGTCTGTAGCAAAGAAATTGCCCGTCGAATTAAATAGTACGCAACTTCATTTAATTGAACATTCAAGGTGAAATCAAGCCGTCTACTATGATCGCTCTTTTCGTGTAAATGGCCCTCTCATTTGGAATAAACTTCCCCCAGCTCTTACTAATATCCAGAAATTGACTGAATTTAAACGGGCTTTAAAAACAAAATTATTTAAAAAATCCAACTGTCTATAAATTTTAATTTCTCTTGAATTTATTGTAAAAAGCCATTTCCTCAAGCCTCTGGTAGTTGTTTGGTTTCGGTTTCTTCTGTGTATATATTTTTATTTTTTTTATTTGAAATCAGCTATTGCTGAACCCGACTCCTATCTTAAAATGTTACCATTTTTCTAGTATTTTTGTGAATGTGTTATTTTTGTATAGCCGTGTATAATATTTTGTAATTTTATCAGATGAATATGCACCTAAGAAATGCTGTAGGAGTAATATTAAGAATTAGCAAGAATGTATGTAATATGTTAACAATGTATAAATAGAATGTAAAAGGAGCACTGTAGGAATACCACTGAATGGAATTATTTAATCTTTTTTTTTATCATTGAAGTTCGTGCGACTGAAATCTTTTTAGTTTCTGTCCTTTTGTTCGGTTGAATCTTTCATTTAGGTTATGTTAATATTATTTTCTTCAATGATTAAATATTACAATGAGATTTTTAAATCTCTATAAAAATAATTAATAAATTATGTTTTTTAAGTTTATTTATGGCAAAGCGCAGTTGAAGTGAAATAACACAAAACTGCGCTATATAAATGCTTTGTTATTATTATTATTATTCATTTGATTACAAATTGGAATTGTTTAATAATTTTAGTATTTTTATCACTTTGTTTGCTATCTATGCAACTTTTTACTTCAGTAATTTTCGTGATGTTTGTCTACTTCACCCTTTATATAAAACCTCTTGTTATTTTTCTGCATTTGTCGTTTGTCTTTGCATTTCGTGACTTGGATCATTGCCATTAAAATTGTCGTCTCATTTCAAAAAGCAAATAGCATTGTCAATTATATCAGCTCATTTGAGCACCATACTTAATAATAAAAATAAATCGGTACCAAAACATAAGTATTTTACTGGACCGTCATCATTACATTCAATCGAATCATCACTTTCTGGCGCCAAAAGAGTTCAATAAAAAGAATAATAAGTGACTCGTTCCACTATGCAATGCTGAATTTTTCTATTTTTAATACAACTTGTCTATGTACTACTGTACTAAGGCTTCCTCAAGCATATTTTAACCCTATTCCGTTTACAACTTTGTTCATTAAGTTTACAGTACCCTTGACTATTTTTGAATTACCGCAATTAGTTTGTGATATGGTTGTATACGGTTTTTCCATACTCACACTCGCCAAGGATCTAATTTCTGCGGAATTCACCCTTATTTATCCCTACTTCTCCAGTTTCATGCTTCACTACTTTATAATTAGATTGATAACAGATATTCGTTTCATAAATTCTTATCTATGGAACTGCTAATTTATAGTGGAATTGGATAGTAGAGTAAAATAAAAACAATCTCAAACTTTATTTTTTGACCGGACCAGTCCCAATCTAAAACCAGTCTGAAGATGGATGTAATAGTTTGAAAACAGTATGGTAAAAAAAATCAAAATGGTCGGAATTTCATTAATGCGTCTGTCAAATCACCAATTAATTATGATAATATTACCACTTACACGGTCAATAGTATGGTAATATTTGAAATGTGTGACGCGAATGTGAATTGAAGAAGAAGCCCGGGACGTCCGAGGAAGACACGGGACGATCAAGTGCATCAAATACTTGAGTTGGGCCATGTCAGAAGTCGGATTAACACAAAAGAATGTATGAGACTTTGCATGAATGTGAATAAAACAAGAAGTGTATGCCATGATCGAGTTGTTTGGCGGTCCTCCCTCTCTGCCTACCCCTGCGGAGAAACGATGTGATGGTTAGTTAGTTATTACATATCAGTCATAATGTACCGCAGCGAGGCATGTAAGTGGAAGATGAAGGACGGAAATATACTGAATGAAGTGTAAATGATGTCCTTGTTCGCCATAAACAATCCTAGTATACAGTAAATCAATGGTAAGGAAATATAATCGCTGAAATTTCGCAACCCCGTTATCAGAACAGGTTCCAGGGGTAAAGGCTCTCGGGGGCAGCCTTTGTTCGGCCACTTTATGAGCTTTGGGACCCGAGTTTCGGTCCCGGACTGAAGGACCGAGCTTTACCCATATTTCAGCGGTGTTGTTAAGTTCTTGGAGCGCATCCAGATTTTTTGATACCTCCGCCGCCGCCGTGTTTCGGGCTATTCAACGGCCAGCGTACTGCATTATTTATGTTTGCATGATGCACAAACGAATACTTGTTTACCTTTTATCAGCTTATATGTGTTTTCTACACATTCGTTTCTTTTCACAAATCTTCTTCGTGTTTTGAACACCGTTCAAATATTCTATTAAAATTTTCTAATTTATTTTGTATGTACTCGTATTTATTTATGATATCCGTCTTACTGAAATACAAAAAAAAGGTACAAGTTGATACAAATATCATAGCGAGATAATATGAGTGACAAAAAATGATATTTAGATGAAAGGGTATTATGAGTAACGCAAATTATTATGAGTAAATCATTCCAACCTTAGCTATAAAGAGTAACATGAGTTTGATTCGATAGCATTTTTTGTAGAAGCTAATGTCGCGAGAATTTCGCTAAATACTCGGCAAATGCTGTTTAGGGGAAAATACAAATAAACTTTTTTAACCCGCATAAAAAAACCTGTATATTTTTATTTATCTTTAAATTAGAACTTAATTACAGTATACTCCAAAATGTAAAAAAAAACGCTTCAGGTCCATTTGTTTGATTTTATTCTGCGTAAAAAAGTTGTTTGAAGCATCACTACTTTGTGCTTCATGGCGCTTAAGTCAACAGCCAAATAAATAAATCCGTTCCAATCCAATGTTTTATTACATGACACCGAACATGGTTCTGCGCAATTTATTTGATTGGATTGTATAAAAAAATTAAAACAGTGAATCCCTCGCACATGTTCAATATTTATTAATATTTTATTGTCATTTCCTTTTTGGACATGGATGATTTCAAGATAATCTGTAACTATGGACAGCACTCCAATGGTGTTCAACAGCAATGCAGTATTGAATACGAAGAAAAAATATCTTAATTGTTTTTGTAATAATATTATCTTCCTTTTCACCGGTTCTTGGAGTTAGTAACTGGACTATCGTTTACCTTTTTCATCCACCTTTTTTACCATTGTTGTTGACGCTACAAACCTTAGAGAGTCCCGTCCATCTTTAGGAAAACCTTTCACATTCAGTTCCTCATGCCCAAGGGTGTAATGTTAGATTCGAATCCATTCAGGCATTAAAGCTAAGGTTTCTCAATACTGTTCTGCAGGTTTGTCACAACGATGAATTTGTATATCCAGCACCCGTGTCTTTTCTGACACTATTTTATCGTATTGCTCCAAATATTCTTTTGAATTTTCCTTTCACAAAACGTATCTGTATTTCACTTTAACTCGTATTTGTCAACTCCCTGTACTTTTAACTGTGTCTTAACATTTTAATCATGGCCGTGATCAACGTTTCATATATTTTGTCTATCTTGACGAGTCTCGAATAAAACTATATTGGCATTAGTTGCACGGGATCTTTCTTATCCAATCCACCAAAGTAATCCTATTTAATTCAGAGTTTAAATTCAATTATTGTTTTATGATATTATATATTAACTTCAATTGAATATTATTTCAAAGAAGAACTAGATGTAATGGATAGCTCAGTTTTAATATATAAAAATAAACACGCAAGCCACGTTGTAAAATCCTATCCGGGTAGTGGGCAAAGCAAAGTTAACACGGGGCCAGCGACTGTACAAATCACACGGTCGGGACACTAGATGAGGGATGGGAAGTGTAATGTTTATCCTGGTTTATAGTCGGTACAGCGGCACAACCTACCCTACAACTACAATAAATGGATATAGCAACCTTCGTTTTACAGGTCCGTGGGAGTTTCATGTTTATTACGGAATCATGGCAATAGTCGCCCTGAAATAGAATACTAAAGTATAATACGTGGTTAATTTCGATGGGTCTATTATTATTTACGTTTTTAATTAATCTAAATTTAGATTGTGCGCACGAATGTAATATTTTATATGTAAGTACATATAGTAATGTGATATCTTCGGCTCAAAACCAGTCTTGGGTAAATAAATTGTATCTATGTATGGGTAATTTCACTTATTTATTTAATTTTAAATAGTATGTATTGTAAAATGGTCACATAATATTCTAATATTTAAAAAAATCAATGTATGATATACAAATTATTGTTGTCACCTTGATGCCATTTAATTAGGGGCGTCTTCTATGCAATTTTTAGTGTTTTTTAAGGTTGTTTCATTGATGACTACTGACATCGTAGTCACACACCAAAACACTCAACACATAAATACTCGATAAGATTTAAAGAAAACTTACTAATGCCACAAGTCAACAAAACAATATTTGAAAGGAACCATATTACATGGCAATTAAAATATTGATTAGTTGTTTACATCCATAATATAATGACATCCATAATATAATGACATGATTGCATCCGGTTTCCATTTTCTAATTAGTCCCTATGTGTGCCTGAGTGGACTTATTCAGAACGCTGCATGTTACTGCTAAATCCTTTGAGGGTGACAAAGTACACCGAATGGGAGGTTGGCTTTTAGCTAATGGCTTTCGACGCATACGAAAATTGACATTAACAGACCTAATCGTATTTTGTAACCAATAATTTAAGCCAATAATTTGATGACCTATATGAATTAAAAAGGACTTCGTATGAAAGCTAATTCAGAAATTGGTGGTTATTGGAATGATTTTTTCATCAGTCATATTATTTCAGGCACTGCGGGAAATAATAAAAATCAGTGAAACTGGGTATGGAAGGTATCGAACCCATGTAGGAAGAGGGAGGAAACACAGGGGCCAGAAAATGGTTCCACAATTCTGCTTTCCATATATTGGGTGGAAATAGCTTAGATATTTAAAAAAAAAATTAAATAACTAGTTGAAGCTTATAAATTTCACTGTAATATATTTTTAAACACCTTCCTTTTTTTTCTTCTGTCTTCAATTACATAAAGAAGAATGTCCCAATGAGTTCTTTTTTTATACAAATCTACACTTTTATTCCTAGCTTGATGAAATTTTTCACACTTGACCTACAAAACAAGGGAAAGGTCACCGTTTACATGAGATTTTTAAAAACCACCTCTATTCCCAACCTTAAAGCCAAATTTTGGTACTTCTTGATGAATTTTTGCACACCTGATATTCAAAATAAGAGGAAAATTACTGTATAGGGTAAAGAGTAGGAGTAGGAGTAGGGTTAAGGTTAGGGATTACAAAACTTTACTCCAAACTATCAATAACCCCGGGCAATGCCAGGTACTTCAGCTAGTTGAAGCTAATACTAACAACTCACAAAATGAAACATCCGGCATGTATGGAGTTACTGTAAAAAAAAAACATGAACCCGAAAAGATAACGCCATAGTATATTGGTCGGTATTTCTTGAAAGATTTTCATGGTTCTGTATAGTAATGAGTTGTGCAATTTTGTTTTCTTTCAAAAGGGATGTCTTATTTGATTTTTTCTTCTTCCAGAGTGGTTATGTCTGTGTTGATGTTTATTAATTTTTCTCAAGAATTCAGAATTTTATTGGCCGTTATACATTTAAAGAGAAAAACTATTACATTTAAGTACACAATTTGCTTAAAAGACATTATGTTTAGATCACTAGCATTTTTTTTTTGCTTTGGAATATTTGCTTCGTTCTCAAATTATTCGCATGGCTTTGTTTTGCAAAAATGTTAGTTTTCTAAAATCCTCCTCTTTGAGAAGAACAAACATACCGCTACAGTAATTAATATCAGGAACGATGGTGGCTTGGTATATATTTTTACAGGATTCTGCATTGATATTTCTTTTTATCATTTCGAATTGTGAGACTTTTTGGCGATTTTCTTTATAACATGTATTTTATTTAGAGATTTAGTCTGGAATCTAAAATAACACCCAAATATTTCATTTCGGATACTTCCTTCGAAATTTCTCCATCCATCATTATCAAAGGAGTATCTCCTATTCTCTTTTTTCCAATATTCATAAATTTTGTTTTGCTAAAACGTAATTTTTTTTTTTTTTTAAGCCAAAGAGTTACATTGTTAAGGTCATAGTTAAGTTGATTGATTGTGTAAGGTGGTATTTCACCAGAGTAATGTTGAGAGTATCTATCTTCCTCTTTGTGCATCAATCTTGTTTCTCAGACCGAAATCAACATATTTGAATGTAATATAGCCAGTGAATCTGTACTATCTCCAATTTGAATTCTAAGGAGAACATATGTCGCGAATGTGATTGGTAGAGGAAGCCAGTGATGCCCGAGGAAGACCCGATCAAGTGAACCAAATACTTGAGTCAGGAAACATCAAGAGTCAAAATAACAGAGGTAGGTACTGGATGTATGAGAAGATGTATGAGTGTGAATGTGAATGTCCATCCTCTCTGCCTACCCATGCGGAGAAATAGCGAGATGATAATTATTTGTTTATTTTTTTGATTTACATAGATACATTTATTTAGCATTTAAAATAATAGAAAATACATGAAATTGTATAATAACTAAGGACAATGAAGAATAATTAAACAACTGAAAATGATTGAAATTAAAATGTGTACAAGTACCATTTTATGATGTCTTGTCAAGTAGATATTTGTTCCCAGCTAGATAGATTGCCGAAGGAACCAAATGCTCCAGTTATACGTGGTGTAATATGTATTTTGTAATTTATGCTTTTCTTTAATCTATCTACTAAGTGACATACGAATACTCGATATATATAAATTTAAGTGATATTAAATGATAATTTTTTAGACTCCCTTTTAGCGAAGATAATTAACCATTAGGTTATTATTGGACCGATATATGACGTATTGCAGGTTTTAATGTTTATTTTTCGGTGGATTTCTTTATATATTTTCGATCCCAGATATGTGTTTTCATATTTTGATGTATTGCCCCCCGGGATTATGAGGTCCTATCTGGTATGATTTCTTGTAATATATATATGATCGTTTTGTTTCCTAAGTTTTTGTGTACGTGGGTTATGACCTTTTTTTATGTAGTTTTAACAAACATCTAGGATATTAAATTCTTTGAAAAGCTCATCAATACAGAACCTTTACTGAATTGCTCTACATTTTAACTACTGCTCATCGATGTTTAATTTTTTTTATGGTAACTCCACACAGGAGACCCTCAAGGAAATAATTTCCCTAAAGACCTATATCATCTTTGGGGATGCTGTGTGGAGGGTCTTTTAGAGGATAGGTAGGAGTGAACTTAGGTCTTGAAGAGACCCATGTTGTAGGATGGAGAAAACACAGAGGCCGGCAGATCATTCCACAGCCGAGCTTTTGAACACAGGAACGAGTCGTAAAAGCGACCCCTTTATCATGTGACAAATGTCAACTGTGTGCAAATGTTGGGCACGCGTTTGGTAAATTTCCGGACTATGCACCGGTGCCAAAGGGATCAATGACGCTAGTTCCTCAGAGCATTTTCCATTAAAATACCGGTAAAACAAGGACAGAATTCCCACCTGACGTCTGTGCTCCAAAGATTGCAATCCGTTTGTTAAGATCGGCGAATCTATCAAACGGACCGCCCGTTTCTGCACAGATTTAAGGGTTTTTTGCAGATATTTTGGGACTCCCGACCAGAGACGGCCGCCAAATTCTTTTAAAGTATCTGCGGGCTCTGTACAGTACGCCCAGCTTCTGAGAGGCTAACTTTACTCTGGCTTCGATGAAGCCCCCATACCTGAGCTGGTTACTTAAGGTTACACCAAGCATATCAATGGAGGGCTTGTTGGGAAGATTGGAACTATACCGTGTAACGACAGAGAACAGAACCAATTATAAATTCTCCAAAATAGAGCAATGAGAATAATAATAAACCGAAATAGATATTGAAAAGTAGCTAAAATGTTAGAGGAATTAAATTTAATAAAAGTGAAACAAATGCTGGCATTGAACGCAATGATTTTTATACATATAAAAGAAACTTGTTGCCAAAATTTTCTCTACCAATATTATTTGCAAAATGGACATTCACAGACATAATATAAGAACATGTAAGGAAATAAGACTACCGAAAAAGAACAAAGCCAATACGCAAAATAGTATATTTTATAAAGGGATGAAATGCTATAATGCTCTGCCGGTCCCAATCAAAATGACAGCAACGAATAAATTTAAAATATTAAGTAAATGAAACACGTTGTTATAAATCACGAATATATTTTATTTTCACCAACCGGTTTCAATAGAGAATAGTTGAAAAATAGTTGTAAAAGAAATAAAAATAACAGTAGAATAGAGAAAAAATAAATAAAAAAATGGACGATCTAACTGATGAAATAACTTATTAGAAAAATACAAATATATATTAAACTAGAATTATTAATATTTTATAGGTATATAGCCACCTACAAATAAAAGTAGTTGAGAAAATATCAAAGGTGATAAGTTAAGTTACATAACATAGATATTTAACTGTTTGGATTATCATAGGAACAGAAATAAAGAAAGAAAATATCTCGAAGTTCCAACTATAATTACGTTTTAGAATAGAAGAAGTGTGTTGTAAGTTCAGATATTGAAACACTAGCAGGACTAGGGACTGATGATATTAAAACGTATAATCTTTAGTAGTATCATGTCGTTACCTAGGTAGAACACAATACGTAAGAAGATACTAATAATTATTTCGTATTAGTAATTGGATTATTTTTTTTATTTTTTATATGCATAGCGCACAAGAGTACCAACTGCTCCCAACCGTTTGAAGCTAGTGAGACTATGGCATTTCGAATTGGGGAATGTTGTGAGGCTGGAGGTTTTGGGGAGGGGAAGGAGAAGGGGAAGAGGAAGGTGTGGAAATATCTGGCTATTCAGATCTGGTCACCAAACACGGCTAAAAGCCATTTCAAGCAACGTTTCAATTCGGAATGGTGGTCTTTCACCAGGGCGATTCTGAGAGTATCTTCCACTCTGGGACATGCTCAAATATACTTTATATTATTTTTTAAATGAATCAATTGTGAAACAACACAAATTAATTAAACAAAATTTATTTGCGCACGCCGATATTTGTAACCGCGACCTTCGGATTCGTAGTCGAGAGCCTTACCCCTCTACCATGGAGGTCGTCCAATTACCTACCTCTGTTATTTAAATAAAATTTCTCCTCCTTAGCTTCACCAGAATTTTTTTTTTCAAATAAACATACCTGCTTCTCCATGCTAACTTTTAAATATTATGTCCAATAGTAAACGGGTATAGTATGTACATACAATATAATACATGCTTCTAAAGTTACTTAATTAATGTTTTCTTTATAAATTTTCCTTAGAAAATTTCAACATGCTTCGCTTAATATTATGCAATTACAGTATAAACTGGATGGGGTACGCAAATACGCCGATTCCAAAACGCCAGGACCCAGGCATTAGGCACGTTTTGTTGGGTTTTGCATAATACTCCACAATTATTATTGTTTCGGACGATGCAATCTACAGTTACATACCATTACTTAATTCTAAAACAAAGGTTCCTGATAGAAGGCTAATGCCTTAACTACGGTTTCCAAACACTGCTTTTGATTCACCGTGCTATTATTACGTTATTATAAATAACTGGTTTTACTAGGCGGGTACTACCGTATTTTGGATTGTTGTAAATATTCATGTAGGTATCCTAGCGTTTTATTTGGAAAACGTTAAATAAACAAAATTATGGTAACTAAGTTATCGCGGTCTAAGCACATTACCACAATATTTTAATCCTTTCTGTTATTTTTGTTTTGTGGTGGAACCGGGAAAATAGTACACCATATTATCGTAGTATTTGACAGTTGGACAATTGGATATTTCCCATCGCCAAAACTTTTGTAATTTATAATTAGAATTATTATTTTTATTTATTTATTTATTATCATTGTACGACATCCATTTTACAAGATTTCGTATTTAAGCATTATCAATATTTGGAAGGATAGGTATACAAAAAAGTTTTAAGGTTATTTAAAATGTATTTTAAAATATATTATCAACTGTTTTAGAAATATCATTCAAAGCATCATTCCTCTTTTCGTTCTATGCTGTGTTAGAACATCTGTCCTGCAATGTTATATTTTAACAAGTCGTGGCGACGACTACGGCTTAAGTTTTCAGGTGCGCATAAGTCATAGCATTCCAAGGGGAATAGGGTATAAATAAAGTTAACCACTGTATTAAAACCAAATATTACAAGATTTTGCTTTTTTTTTAAATATATATATTTTTCAATATTAATTATATACAAAGAAGCATGTACCCGCTAAACAACTGCAAGAGGATTGTCAGCAGGAGTTTAGTTCAACAATATTGTATAATTCAACAATAAATAATAATCATCATACAAATGTCGCGCAATAACAGAACAATATATGTGCATGCATGTTGTGATCAATGTACACAAGTTAATGAAATTTTTTTTTTTCATAACTTCATAACAGTTTTATTATAGAGATACCTAAATTCCAATTAAATAATATCGATTTAAATAATGTTATAAAATATCAGCAAGTTGAGAGATGAAAAAAAATAGTAGTACAGTTTTGTTACAGTGAGGATAGACTTAATATAAAAGTAGGACTTAAATAATTTTGAAGATACCCGCAGATATCATGGAGATATACAATCAAGGAGACCATCATATTTGTGCAATATACAATGTAAGAAAAGGCAAAATAGTGTTAATATGGCAAATATGAAGGAACTACACAACCAAGGAGACCGTCATATTTGTTACCATCAATACACAAGGTTACTTTCCAAAAGTCAACACTAACATCAGTGAGAATTTCGACATAGAGCAATCGTTTTTTTTAAATTCGTATGGTAACTTGTTAAATATAAATTGTACAATGTATTCTAGGGTTCGTTGCCCATATTTATTTTAAAATATTGGCACTATCTTTCTCATATTTTTTGTTAATCATGTATTGTGTACATGATCCTCCACTGCCTTATACGGACTGTCAGATATATGTTGCAATAGAATTTTTTGCCACGAAGGAGCACGGACAGGTAAAACATTAATTGATTTGAACATGATATCAACGTCTCGCAATTGTTTGAAAAGTGTTTTACTTACTAGCAACTTTACAATGGCTTTTGAATCAGCTGTAAATGTTTTATTTTTTGTCTTACCCGAGTGACCCTAAGAAGTTATACCATTCCTTAGGGTTAATTCTGCTACATACAAATAAATTAGTTTCATAGTTTTTATAGACACATAAAATTAGAGTCTTCCTACAATGGCTCCAAGGCGCTTACGGGGGTTGGAAATTTGTACATTTCATGTTACAATCCACCGTAATACCTAGATACACATACTAGTTGACTAATTCGATATTTGTTCACGTGAAGGGCTGTTTGGTATTATTGTGAAAGCACCCAAAGGAATGTAATATGAATACAGTCGCCTTGCTGTACCTTGAATGCGGGGATCTTATATGTACCAATTTCGTTTTTTTAGCATTGATTATTAGACATATGACCATTTGGGTAAAGAAATAAAATCTTACTGTGACAATTTAAATGCAGTATCCAAATTTTAAACTAACTCAACGTCTGGTTTCTAGGCCAATTCAATTTTTTTGTCTCAGGTAAGTCCATAGGAAACATGAACCTCGGATAACTTCCATGCGTCCGCATATAGATACACCTGGGGACTTTTTCCTGGATTTGTTCCACAACATTTACATATTTAGTTTGATGATTGAGAATCCGAAAAAATGATGCGTTGACATGATGATAAATTTTTGTAATTTAGTTGTTGACTTTTTGTTGCTTACCGATTACCACTGAAAATCTATCATTACACATTATTTAAAAAAAAAAAAGATTTATAATAACACTTTCTAAAAAAAATATCTAATTTAATAATGTTGTTAAATGGAGTTCTATGATTTTAATACAATAGCAATAAATAAATGGATTATTTCCGCATTCCTTTACACAATCAGTTTTTCTGCATTATAGTTAGATATTTATTGAGGGTACCCACAATAAAACAAAGGGATTTTTTACGTTAGGTAAATATCCCTAATCTTTGTAAGAGAATTTTCCATTGTTTGAACATCGCAAATTGAAACTGAAAAATTCTGGATACCAGCAGTTAGGAACCCGGGACACACAGGAATGCTATCTGTCTCGAACAGAAAAGGATTATTTTAGAATGCTTTAATGCATACCTTTATATTTTTTCTTTTTTTCCATTCGAAAATGGGTCTTTCGTTCGTATGAAAACCGATTTTACGGAATGTGTGGTGAACTATTGTTCTTTGTTCAGTTGATGTACATTCGTACGCAAAATGATTACCAAAATCTGCAAAAAAATTTTTTGAGCAATAACGATGTTTTTTTAAGAATAACATACCTACTTTGGAGGAATTAATACCTACTTTGACGACCTTCAGAAATAGCGGAAACAGATCAAATTTTACGGTTTTCATAGAACGCAATTACTTTGTGGTTTGAATTATTATTAAATTAAATATGTGTATAAAAATCAATGTAAGTTTGTTTGTTTTTCCTCGATGTTCTCGTTGAAAATAGAACAGTTTGTTTTTATTAGTGCCGGGAAGGTTAATAAAGTAGTTTGAATGAAATCTAATATGTAAAACTGTTGCTATAACGTTTTAAAATTAGTATGAAAAACATTGAACCCGCCGTGCTTTATTTAGGTTAGCACTTAGATATAACACTCTGGTTAGCCACAGATTGTATATTCAAAATAAGAATTTTTTTTTGGGTAGAATATTTAAAAAATGGAAAACACAAGTAGGTACCTACTTAAGAACTTTATGATTTAGATATATTTTGAAAAAATAAACGTTTGGGATGAAATAATATATTCAAATATTTTTTTCTTTATTTGGAGATATTTTCTTTCGCTGTCAAATCAATTATGACACCCTAATGACAAGTAAAAAATCCCGAGCAAGGCTATGTACACATCAACTAGTTATTAAATAAAATACACACTTTGTTCTGAAACAGTATTGTATTTTAAATTTATCATCAAACGGTTTCGCTTATCCCTTCGCTAGATAAAATTTAAAACTAAACAAAAATACTTCGAATGAGCATATATGATATACATATATATCTATAGGTGAGATATAATATAAAACAGATTAAGAAGGAGGCACAATATGAAATGAAAAAAACAATGAGACAGAGACTCCCACAACTTAATTTCTTACTTACTCTTAATTTTCAAGTCCTTAGAAATTCTGTCAATTTAAAAAAAAAAATTAAATAGAAAATATGCTCAAAAGTTAAATTACACTTGAAAAAATAAAACAAGAAAAAACTGCACCGAAGCTAAAAATACGCAGGAATATAAAGGAACAGAAAAAAATAATACAATATCCACAAAGTCAATATTAACATTAAAACAAATAAGTAAATAATATAAAAAGTTGTTGTTATTAATAATTTATAAACTAGGTAGAAATAATTCATTCACTCTTTTTTGAAATTTGCGAAGATTAGATTATTGTCAAATACTCGTACATCCATATCATTTAAGTATTTGTTACCAGGACTGTGTAAGCGTTGAATTGCGGAATGCAAACTATAGTTGGAACGGTATGTAGATAGATATGTAAAATGTTAATGTTTGTCTTATAGTTCGTTTAGGTATACGAGTATATATGTGGATTAAATGCAGGAGTCCAGAACAGTTGAATTTAAAATTTTATAATTTTAGTAAAAAGGTTTGGTCGTTATTTTACGTCTGTTATCAAAAGTTGGAATATTTAAAATATTCATTAATGACGAGTAATTTATGTGCTCTAAAGATATGTTAACTTTAAAATTTATGAAACGTAAAAAATTTCTTTGAAATCTAATTACATTTTTATATTTTTCTCCCATTCTATAATATGTAAGCTTATCTCTCTCTCACTGTAATATTATCTCTTATTGTTTCATTTTATTTTGTGTCTCCCTCTTAATTTGTTTTGTATTATGTCTCACTTATATATACGCTCATTCTTCGTATTTTGTTAGGTTGACAATTTTACCCGGATGAATTTTGGAATAAGCGTCTTTACTTTAGACGGTAGTATAGCAACCAAAAAATAACAAAGATTTATATTTAAAACATATATTCGTGACAGTAATAAAGTACTAGAATTAATAAAACAATTAATTATAATCCGATGGATTATATCTATCAGGTTTATTCACAGTTTTACAAGAATTCTTTGACAGTTCATTATTGGGTAAATTCTGTCAATTTTGTGTTCTGAAAAACACCGACTACAGAAAGCCTTGTTTTGAGGTGTTTTACTAAGATATAGTTTTAGGATAACATACAGTACCACTCCAAACAATGGGAGAATGAAGCAAATATCGATCCTTTGAATCTCTCAGTAAGTATGAAATTTGTCGAAATTCGTGTTTGCAATTCTAAATAAATAAGTTAACTCACATGCCCAGAGAAACACAATTATTTTTGTGTATCATTGAAATAAGATATATGACACGTACCATTTAAAATAATTAATGATATATCTCAAGTTTAAGTAAGTAGGTACTAAGAACATTCTATTTCCAGTAATTTCTCAGATAATTAATGTTTTAAATCATTTGTACAATAATTAGTATAACAATATCGCGCCCTGATAAAGCGAGCTGTCGCGGAAACAAAGAGCCGGCACTTTGATCGATAAGGACCTCAGGAATTAGCGCGAACCTCACAAATTTCCTTGATAAATAATATACAGAAACACGTAGTTGACAGTGTTGATTGCAGCTACTTCTTCACAGGGGTGGGGATTGTACCCGGGTACTTAATTACCCAACCCCGAGTGAGAAAGGGTAGAGAGGGCTGCGAACAAGCGGTGAATAAGGGTGAGAAGGGGGATGGTTGGAACCTTGCGGTCAGCTCTACGGAAACTGTAAATGTCAACGAAAGTAGAGAGCTCTTTTCTATAATGAAAATATGGAATTATGTGCATGTTTTCATTAATCGGTTTGTGTCAAATTATCTAACGCTCAGAAGGGCATTGAATACATTAATCTTCGTCTTATATTTAAATGAGTCGAAGCTGCGGTCCTTAAATTTATTGTTAAGTTTATTTATTGGAAAAAATGTTACTGTTCATAAAGTCAAATATCATTTGACGACCTCTGTGACCAAGCGGTTCTCAGCTACGGATTCAAAGGTAAGGAGTTCGAAATCCGGCGCGTGGGAATATATCTGTGTGTTTATTTCCCTGGTGAAAGATTACCATGCGGAATATAAACGTTCCTTGTAATGACTTTAGATGTGTTTAATGACCAGATTTGAATAGCCGGACACTACTCAACCTTCCTCTTTCCTATCTCCTTCCCCTCTCTACTTTGTACAGCCTCAAAATAAACATTATACTAAATAGGGATGACATAGTCCTACCTCCTCTTTTGAAGTATTCACGTAAGAGTCGTAAAAGTATTTTATAGGTTAACCTCAAACTAAAATACGCTAGTAACTACATCTTGTGTTTCTAGATGAAAAACTTGCAGATACAGCTTTAAACATATATTAGTATAAACGTGCTATTTTCGCTGCAAATCATTCGGACATTTAATTTTATCGAAAGTAAATGTCCTTTTCGTTGTTACGACAAATTGAATTTGTTTTTTTCTTTCCGAACTATTCAAAGGTCACGCAAACTGGTCGCAAACTTTTTCAATAATCAGCCCATTTTTTTGATTGCCAATATAAACCTGAGCAAAACCTTTTTAACGAGAAGTAAGCAGTTTTGTTGTTGCTGTCGCCAAAGTTTCTTAACTGTGATTGTGAAGGCTGAATGTAGAATAAAAAAATTGGATTACAATACATTTTTTTTTTCAAAGGTTTTATTTTGGTTGTTTAATTGAATTCAACATTTATTTTGCATTTACAGAAATTATTCAAAAGTACATTACATTATTAGTTTGTTAACAATGTTTGTTAAATACTAGCATTTTGAATTTAACAATATTAACGAAGAAAATGTCGACATCAGGCGTTAGCTGATTTAAGAGCATGATCTTTCTTCCGGGGGCATTACTAATGGTAGATTAGTTCTCACTCTCATCTCACTCTCATATCACTCTCATCTCACTCAAATCTCACTCTCATCTCACTCTCATCTCACTCTCATCTCACTCTCATCTCACTGTCATCTCACTCTCATCTCACTCTCATCTCACTCTCATATCACTCTCATCTCACTCTCACCTCACCCTAATTTCATTCTCATCACACTATCATCACACTCTCATCACACTCTCGTCTCACTCACATCACACTCTCATCTCACTCTCACCTCACTCTCATATCACTCTCATGTCACTCTCATCTCATTCTCACCTCACTCTTATCTCACTCTCATCTCACTCTCATCTCACTATCAGCTCACTCTCATCTTACTCTCGTCTTTTAAACTCCTTTATGTTTTTAGTCCATTCAAATCTTTGTGGGAATTTAACCAACAACCTCCGAAATGTAGACAAGTCCATAATGACGCAGTTTAAACCACGTGCCATCTCCTGATGCAACATTCTGGCGCTATATAAATGCAAAGTGCACGAACTGCGCGAGCACAAACAAGTGGAAATTTATATTCTGTTTGCAGACTGTAGAATATAAATTACCTATGCAGAATTCATAGCGTGGAGGGACTGTGTGTTCTTTCTGATGAATATTTCAGATCGGATGGGTCGATGTAGTTGATATGAAAATATCCCTTGTGCATTTTGGTGCAAGGTGCTTTTTGGTAGTAGCAAACAGAATACAAGATATGTGGTTTTGTGAATGCACAAAACGGTACTTGAATATTGAAAATTGTAATTTCTGCCTAAATTTAGTGACCGGACGTAGAAAACATATTCGATGTAGCGACCGTGGCTTCATGAACAATAATAATGCTTTCATGGTTGTACGTAATTATACATACTAAATAGTAATCAATAACATAATTAAGAATTAACTCAGAGTTCTAATAATTATGGCGATTCTTAAAATTAGCATTTCAAAAGATCGGAGAAGTTTGATTGGAACAAAATCAACCGATTACAAAAGGTGCATCAACAAAATAAAAGCGGCAGCGCTCCATGTTAAGAAAAATGGTAATTAAGGTTCTACTTAGAAAACAAATAAATGTATTTTCATATGAAGCGGTAACTTGGTGATGTGACATTATAATTTATAAAATAAAACAATAACTTTGTTTTACATCACTTTTATTTATACTTTAGCCGACCGGGTTTCGCTACTACCGTAGCTTCTTCAGGGCAGTATACAACTAAACTATGAACTAAGATGCACATGTGTTATGGAATGATACAAACAGGCTAGTGAAGGGCCAAGGGTGGGAGATCAGCAGGTACCTGCTGATCGGGAAGGGAATGTACTTTGTTTATTGGGAATAATTTAAAGATTGGACTTTTATTTAAATTTATTTGATTATTTATTAGTCTACTATTAGTGTTTTTTGCTTTCCTTATTTCTAATGCTTCTAGGTTATCTAATCGAATGCCGGTTACATTTTTATGCAGTAAACTAGTGCCTGTATTTTTATCGAATGTGTGGTCTGTTTCTAAGAGATGGTTAGCAAATTCGGAGAAACCATTATTATTTAGACATCTTAAGTGTTCTTTTACACGGATATTAACATTACGCGACGTTTTGCCTACATAGAACGCCGGGCAATCATTACATTGAAGTGAATAAATGCCTGAGTGGCCTAAACTGTCTTCTTTATCTTTTCCGTTAATTAAAAATTTACCTAAACTATTATCTGTGTAAAATGCTGGTTTAATCTCTGACGGAAGGTTTTTAATGCTTTGTTGGGAAAAGTTATTGATATATAAGATTCTACGCCATTGATACGGTTGATTATTATTATTTGTTATATTATTATTAGGGGGGGTACTGTTGAATAAAAACTTATTTGACGACATTTTTTAAAATTTTTTATTTAGTATGTTAATGACTAAGTTTTCATGATAACCGTTATTTATTGAAATTTGTTTAATTATGGATAGTTCTAGTGAAAAATTAGCATTTGATAACGGGACCGTAACTAACCGGTGAATCATCGAGTGGAAAGCGGAATGTTTGTGGAAGGTTGGATGATTTGAGGTGTTATGGATAGTTATGGCTGTATAAGTGGGTTTACGGTAAATTTTAAAATCTATTTTATTGTTTATAACTGATAACGTGAGGTCTAGAAAATTTAAAGTGGTGTTTATTCCTATTTCCATGGTGAATTTAATTTGCTTATGGAAGGAGTTTATTAGTAGGAGGAAGGAGTTAAGTTGGCGCTCCGTACCGGTCCATATACATAAAATATCGTCGACATACCTCTTCCATAAAAGCACGTTATTTAGTAGGGGAGATTTACAATTCAAAATATTATTCTCTAAGTAGTCCATAAATATATCAGCGATAAGGGGAGACGTGGGGGCGCCCATAGCTAGCCCTTCTTTTTGTTGATAAAACACATGATTGAATTGAAAATAGTTTTGATTTAAACAAATGTTAAAAAGGTGAGACAGATCATTAGCGAAATTTTTAGGTAATGTGGAATTTTGTAATAATTTATACAATATGTTTTTGCTTTCTGTTACGGGGATATTAGGGAAGAGGTTAACGACATCGAATGAAACTAATTTTGCACTCTTAGGAATATGTAAGTTTTTAAGGTCATCAATCAGGGTAAACGAATTCTTAATGGTATGTTTCGGGGAAAAGACTTTAGAATTATTAAATATATTAGTGATGTGTGATGCTATTTTGAAGTTCGGGGAATTGCAACTTGACACGACCGGCCGGATTGGGTTGTCAGTTTTATGTATTTTTAAGAAACCATATAATTTAGGGGCTTTCGGATTTTTTGTTAAGAATTTAACTTGTTGGTATGATTTGTCTTGGAAGATTGGGGATTTACATGTTTTTATTGCACTTTTAATGTTATCGAGGAATTTAATAGTAGGGTCTCTTAGTAGAATGTCAAATTTGTCACTTTGAATAAAATCTTGCACTTTAGAGTTATAATCACTTTTGTTCATTATAATGACCGTGTTACCTTTGTCTGCTTTTGTTAGGATTAGTTGCTCATTATTTAAATATGTAAATCTCCCCTACTAAATAACGTGCTTTTATGGAAGAGGTATGTCGACGATATTTTATGTATATGGACCGGTACGGAGCGCCAACTTAACTCCTTCCTCCTACTAATAAACTCCTTCCATAAGCAAATTAAATTCACCATGGAAATAGGAATAAACACCACTTTAAATTTTCTAGACCTCACGTTATCAGTTATAAACAATAAAATAGATTTTAAAATTTACCGTAAACCCACTTATACAGACATAACTATCCATAACACCTCAAATCATCCAACCTCCCACAAACATTCCGCTTTCCACTCGATGATTCACCGGTTAGTTACGGTCCCGTTATCAAATGCTAATTTTTCACTAGAACTATCCATAATTAAACAAATTTCAATAAATAACGGTTATCATGAAAACTTAGTCATTAACATACTAAATAAAAAATTTAAAAAAATGTCGTCAAATAAGTTTTTATTCAACAGTACCCCCCCTAATAATAATATAACAAATAATAATAATCAACCGTATCAATGGCGTAGAATCTTATATATCAATAACTTTTCCCAACAAAGCATTAAAAACCTTCCGTCAGAGATTAAACCAGCATTTTACACAGATAATAGTTTAGGTAAATTTTTAATTAACGGAAAAGATAAAGAAGACAGTTTAGGCCACTCAGGCATTTATTCACTTCAATGTAATGATTGCCCGGCGTTCTATGTAGGCAAAACGTCGCGTAATGTTAATATCCGTGTAAAAGAACACTTAAGATGTCTAAATAATAATGGTTTCTCCGAATTTGCTAACCATCTCTTAGAAACAGACCACACATTCGATAAAAATACAGGCACTAGTTTACTGCATAAAAATGTAACCGGCATTCGATTAGATAACCTAGAAGCATTAGAAATAAGGAAAGCAAAAAACACTAATAGTAGACTAATAAATAATCAAATAAATTTAAATAAAAGTCCAATCTTTAAATTATTCCCAATAAACAAAGTACATTCCCTTCCCGATCAGCAGGTACCTGCTGATCTCCCACCCTTGGCCCTTCACTAGCCTGTTTGTATCATTCCATAACACATGTGCATCTTAGTTCATAGTTTAGTTGTATACTGCCCTGAAGAAGCTACGGTAGTAGCGAAACCCGGTCGGCTAAAGTATAAATAAAAGTGATGTAAAACAAAGTTATTGTTTTATTTTATAAACAAATAAATGATTTGAGAACCATACCAAAGAAAGAGACATTGCTAGAATAATGACACAAAATTTGGTAATTGCAGTACTCTTACCAAACTGTTTACACCAGAAGAAGCATCAGAAAGAACAATGACATATTTCAAAAGATCTAGAGGTCTGAAATGGATTCTCTTGAACTAAGAGATTGAACATTAGAGGCTTATATAGATTTGGGTAGAATAAAGAAAAACAGGAGAAGACAGTTCACTTTACAAGAATTGTTAAATATTTTGAACAATACGCAGTAGAGTGAGGAAGAATAAATACACTTTACGTGTTTCATAAAAAGAAATCCATTACATGTCTTTCTTTTCGAGTTTCCATTATTTCTGCCTGCTATCTAACTACATGGGCCAGGCATGGGAAACCTTTTGAGATCTACGATGCTTAAAAGATTACTTCCATGTTTAAAGTAAATTGAATTTTAAACGCTCGTATTTCCGACTCACACTGTTTAAATATTATTTAAAATATGAATACTGCACAAGAGCCTTAACTCCTCCCAACCGTCTGGAGCCAGTGAGACTATGGCAATCCCTATAATTGGGGTATGTTGTGAGGCTGAAGGTAGTGAAGAGATGAAGGAGATGGAAAAGAGGGAGGTGGAGAAGTACTAGGGTATTCTGATCTGGTCATCACACATGGCTAAAATCATTTCAAGGCGAAACTGAGAGTGTCTCATAGTCCAATATTAAAAACGTGTTAATGATTATTGTTGAAATGCAAAATTTATTTTAAACAAACAAATTAATATTCATAATGTTCCTTTCTGTGAAGGGTAATTCCTTTACAGAAAATTATAATTATTTTCTCATGTATTTTCCAAAGTCATCCTCAAAAATATGCATGTATATATACATATGTATATATATATTTTAAAGCGTATTATTGTGATTAATTATTACAAAAATAAATTAGTAAAACATAATGTTAATAGAAATTTCGTCTTTACATTTAATACAAAATGAAATATAATTTTTATGACAAAATGATGTGTAATTTTAGATAATTTTTGTGATTGCATAAAATCAAATATTATGTTATTAAACCATGTTCACAATGATTATGGAAAAGGTGTCTCGTAGTAAAATTAACGGCTAATCCATGTTACTCTGGTCACATATAGCAGGCAACCCGCGGGCAATGTGGCCACGCTCACATTCCAACAGTTGCCATTGTCTGGTAAATGCTCAAGATGAGGTGGTAAACGTGAACAAAAACTAAGTGCTTACTACCCAGGTCATAAAAAAAATGTATATGAAAGTTATGTAATATTACATAGAAAAGCGTTATATTATTTTTTTGGCCTAAAAAGCTTTATTTTGGGCCAGCAGACGAGGCGATAAATTCCTTCTAATTCAACTTAATGGACCGTGAAGAACATTGTCGTTTGTCCCCGAACCATTTTCCTAAGAAAATACTTGATTATCATTTCATGGTGGTTTATAGACGAAGGCATTGGAAAAAAATTAGCAAGTTTGACCTTTCAACAAAATAATCCCGAGGATAACGTAATTTATTAATACGATGTTTCTGCGAAAAATAATCAGAAATATATAAAGTTTGAAATTGGAGCGCACTTCTTTCGCATCAATTCATGTTCTCATAAAGGCTCGTCTATTTCACGAGTGCCTATATGTTTCAAATAGTCGACGCAATTGATTATTAAACGAAATTTTCATTTTTATTGGAACGATCTCGAAACAAAGGAAAAAAACTATCAGAAATATCGTCAATTCAAACAATGAAAAAATACACTACCCACTCACTTAATTTTTACTCACTCTCAATATAAAGTGTAACAGTGTATTATTAGTTGGGGTAGTGGTACAAATATTTGCGTGGAGCCTTTATAAAAGATCCAGAAACTTATCATGAAGGTTTTTCTTAAAGTTCCATTAAGGACGATTATTGATTTTATTTTTAAAGAACTAAACGTTCCCAAATTAAAAAAAAAAACATATAAAAAAATATCCATATGATTGAGGAAAGAACAAGCACTAGATCCCTAAGACAATCACATGTAAAATATATAAACATTCCAGTTTATAGAATACTCTTATGAACAAAGAATTTTTAAATACAATGCTATTAAGCTATTCAATTCCCTACCTAGTGACATCAGAAATACGCAAAACACAAGTTCATTTAAAAATAAGATCATTTATCACCTCCAATAAACCTGTCGGGTTCTAAATTCTTTTGTAACTTTAAATAAAAAAAAAATAAAAAAATTTAATATATTTTTTTTTTATTAAATTGTAATCTATTTTTAATCTAAATATCCTAGCTGAACAACCACTTCTGTAAATTGCCACCTAAACACAGGCGTTTCACACCTATTGAGATGGCCAATACGGCAACCGATAACAAATGTTCATAGTAATAAATAATAAAAAAATAAAAAATAATTTTCATTGTGAAAATTATCCAATTTATTTGTACAATAAAAGATACTTTATCATGAAAAAAAAGTTACTAATATGACTGCCCGGTTTCTCTCCTGATTTGGAAAATTTATCCTTGTTAGTTTTTTATTTCAATTTTTTCTTTACAAATTAATACGCTTTAAAAAAAATGCCCCAATTAATTGGATGCTTGGTTTTGCTAACATTTTTCTGGCAATATTATATTACTTCTGTAATATTGATTGAAATATTGTTGAAATGGTGTTTGAATCAGACAATAATTATGTTACTATCTTATAATTACGCAGTGTCCCATCTTACAATTTAATTTATTATATTACACAATATAGGTACGAGTCGTTTCTCTATTCAAATATTCAATATATGGGTGACGCGAATATTGGTATTGCCACAAGCGATGATTGTTTGTGAACATAATAATGGGGTAAATTACACTCTGCTGTGAGGATCATCTAATGGATTCTATATCACTGATGGATGTGCGTAAGATGGATCTTTATGAAGGCTGTGATAAACTCTTCAAAGCACAGATGATATTTTTTCATTCCACTTCGACGGAGACAATAAAAATAAAAAAGTTAGTAAGAGACCCTGATGAAAAAGCTGAAAATCAGACGTATTTCGATAGTGAATTAATTAGAATTAAAAAATGTAGATAATTTTTCTCGATTAATCAAAATGTCTGGATAGAATTGCCCTGTGATATAAATTCAATTGGTATGCAACTGGCATTTTATATTTCTATCCGAAATGGCTTTATAATATGGCTTTGCAATACAGTGTAGACAATTGATAAAGTGGAGCTAGATTTTTTTCATTACTGTGGCAATACCAAGAAGCTAATTATGTACTTAAAATTTTTTTTCCAACAGTGAAACATTTTCAAATTCGAATTTTACAGATCGTTTTAAAGAAACAATGGAGTACATGATAATTAGTATTTTAACATTTTTATTTATTTATATTTCTCGTGAATTTTAATTATTTATCTAATACATAGTTATTTCAATACACACATTTCAGAAATAATAAAAATCTCCATTTTCACGTTATTTTCTCCCTTGCAAAGCGTTAAACAAAACAAAAAAAACTTTAAACGTAAAATTGTCCTGAAATGTAATGTAGAATCATCTCCTTTCGTAAAGTACCACTGATTTCTAGATACCGTTTTGTGAAAGTAAAAAAATATGCACTTGAACCATTGTGCTTTTTTAAACACGCAATATTCTTCCTGAGAGCTATCTTAGTGTTGTCATTTAAAACGTTTTAAACTATCGCCCTCATTTTCTGTCTACTATAAAATGTTAGACTGTACATATATTCGAAACACATTCAAATAAGTCATAATTAAAATAATAAGAAAACGCCAATATCCAATCGTGATAATAATCGTGATAATCTTTAATAATAATAATAATAATAATAAATGGATTATTTTTATAGCGTCGTTTTCGTGAGAAAATCACCTCAAAGGGGTGAAATTCAAAATTACCCAAGTAATATTTTGGATGATTGACAGAAGACCTGAAATAAGCCACAACAATTCATGTGTTTTAATCTTAAGTTTTTAAGCAGGTTTTAAAAATTGTAAGCAAAATATTTACTTACTTATCAGATTACTTTTTAATTTTACGCAAATTTTGTGCGCATTCTACCTTTTACTTAAACTCAGTCTACTGCATTCAACAATCCTTTATGTTTCCTCAAATATCTTCGGTTAATTTATGATTATGATTTCAGAGTTTTCTATCCTTTATTGCTCTATAATTTTTTTTCGCTTCAATTTTATTATATACTATATTTAATATATTGTGTATATTTAATATACTGTACTTAGGAATAAAAAAAATGTACGATGTGACATTAGAAAGGAGTTATTTTTCGAAATGTCATAAAATTCATTTCTTTGAAATTTTTTTATTTTTTTATTTTACATATTTGCAATTTGCTGTTTTGCTGAGATGTTCCGAGCTTTGGTAACAAGGGTGAAGATTACTCAAATGATAGCCAACCTCCGATATGAATCAGAACTTAGAAAATAATGTTAACGGTGATATAATATAGCGGTTTGATGACTAGGCAACATTTTCAAAAATGTTCAATTCTCTCTTCAAAATCACCGATAAAGGGAAGACTTGAAATATAAAACCCGATTTTTTATTATCAATTTCATCCCAACAATACCTCCATTGATATGCTTGGTGTAACCCTAAGTGGCCAGCTTAGGTATGGGGGTTCCTTCGAAGTCAGAGTAAAGTTGACCCTCAGAAGCTGGGCGTACTGTACAGAGCCCGCAGATACTTTAATAATGCACAACTGCTGTCTTGTACAAATAACTGCGCCCCACCGAGCATTTTGCAATTTGGCACCACTGGTCGGGAGCGACAAAATATCAGAACAGAAACCCTGACTCTGTGCAGAAACGGGCAATCCGTTTGATAGATTCGCATATCTTAACAAATGGATTGCAATCTTCGGAGCACGGACGTCAGGTGGGAATGGTCTCCTTGCTCTATCGGTATTTCAATGGAAGATGCTCTGAGGAACTAGCGTTATTGATCCCTTCGGCACCACATTTGTATACGATAGTCGGGAAACACATTTGTATACGGTTGACAATTGTCCATGAGAACGGGTCATTTCTTCGACTCGTTTTCGTGTTGAACAGCTCGGCTGTAGAATGATTTGTCAGCCTCTGTGTTTCCTCTGTCCTACTACATAGATCTCTTCTAGATTCACTCCTTCCTATCCTCTAAAAGACCCCCCACACAGCATCCCCAAAGATGACATAGGCTTTGAGGGAAAGTATTTCCTTCATGGCCACCTGAGTGGAGTAACTGTAAAAAAAGTAACAAATAGATAAACGCAGAGACAAACTAATAAGAATGAAATAACCACGTAATGTGTGCAAATGTGAGTTTCGAAATAATAATATAAATCGTAACTTTCTCAGCATTATGTCACTTTCTTCGAAATTATAGTAACGAAAATTACTTTGAAATGAGAAAATAAATATGAGATTTATATTCCCGCTTTGCTTATTATTTTTTATTAGTTTTGTAATGGCCATGAAGCTACTTCCAATTCGTTTATTGGATTTTTTCATAAAATTAAAATAGACCGACAAATGGAAGCTGAAACGCTACATTCAATGAAGCGTAGTTTTTCCTTTGCAATTTGATGAATAAGTGATTTAATGTAGTTATATAATTTACTTTCATATCGTAATATATTGATGAAACGATATAACATTAAGGTCGGGTAAGTTATTTAAGTGATTTTTTACAAAAAACGGCGCTATAAAAGTCATCCAAAATTATCATTATTATTACTACACAAATGAACTGTTATTATTATTAATTTATTTTTTTTGTTATGTGAATACGGCACAAGAGTCCCAACTACTCCCAACCGCTTGTAACCAGTGAGAATAGTGCATCCCCAATTGGGGAATGTTGTGAGTCTGATGGTAGTCTGAAGGGTAAGGAGAAGGGAAAAAGGAAGGTCGGGAAATACCTGGATATTCAGATCTGGTTATCAAACATGGCTAAAGCCTTTTCGAGCAAACTTTCAACTCTGAATGCTGGTCTTTCACCAGGGCGATACTTAAAGTATCTTCCACGCTGGAACGTGCATACATCCGTGAACACAAATTAATTAAATAAAATTTAGTTGCGAACGCTGGGATTTGAGGCCTTCGATTTATATAGCGGTCATGCACAACCTGCGGCCCGGGGAATTTTTCTACTACCCACTTGGCTAAATAAAATATCAAAAGCTTGCCGGTAATATTGGTGAGAAAAGGAAAAAATGAAGATTGGAGGGACAAACATTACGCTATCACATACACCGACTGCACAGTTAACCATGTCACACACAACTTCACCATTCAAATATAATGGCAACCACCTGAATAACTAAATAATATCCGGTAAAAAATAGCACAAAGCCAGTATTGCCACCAATAATTGGAAAATTAAAAACGCTAATTTTTATTCGCTTCAAAGAGGAAAGAAAAAAAGTCAGAAAATCTATGCAGCTAGTTTTATATAAGGATGCAGTACGACAGGGTTAATTTATTAAGTTCATTTCAAGCGCCTTCTATAATATGGTAATACCGAAAAAATCATTCAAAATGATAATATTAACAAATTTCAAATGTCAAACAGTAAAAGATACAGAAAATAATAAGGTATCAGACACAATAATATATTCAATGGCCAATAAGTTATTCCAATAAATTGAATATACTTTCTAGACTTGTGGAAAAGTCAATAGATGTCCCATAAATAAAAATAAAAATCGTATAGTATATCCGAAATACTATCTAAATTGCAAATATATTAGGGTAGAATTTTACAATCATGCAAAAAGATTGCAGCCATTCATTTGGGCATTAATTTAGGATAATACTGGTGAGTCTTAGTATGATACCAATAAAATTGAGCTAAAATAAAGGTCTCATTAGCTCAGTGGTTAGAGCGGTTGTCTTGGTAAGACAGAGGTCCTGAGTTCGATTTCCAGATGCGACTTCATGTTTCATGTTTCATGTTTCATGTTTCATGTTTCATGTTTCATGTTTCATGTTTCATGTTTCATGTTTCATGTTTCATGTTTCATGTTTCATGTTTCATGTTTCATGTTTCATGTTTCATGTTTCATGTTTCACGTTTCACGTTTCACGTTTCACGTTTCATGTTTCATGTTTCATGTTTCATGTTTCATGTTTCATGTTTCATGTTTCATGTTTCATGTTTCATGTTTCATGTTTGTTTCATGTTTCATGTTTGTTTCATGTTTCATGTTTCATGTTTCATGTTTCATGTTTCATGTTTCATGTTTCATGTTTCATGTTTCATGTTTCATGTTTCATGTTTCATGTTTCATGTTTCATGTTTCATGTTTCATGTTTCATGTTTCATTTGTTAATATCATCTTCTCCAACGGTTAAAAAAAAAGTTTAATATATCACCAGACGGAACAGATTATGTGTTACAACAACATCATAACTTGCGGTGATAGTTCATCAATAGGTCCCCTGACATTGTATACGAGGATCTCATCTTACCACCGCTATCGGGTGGATTGTTTGTTTGTTTGTGGATGCGGTTAACCTGCAGCTCTGTGATTTGCCGGGCACGTCCTCCAAGTCCTCCACAGCAATCCACAACGAGGGGTCTGCTAACGACCCGTCTGTTGCCAAACAATGGCACAGATACTGACTTCGGGAAATGACAATACAGGCTACTTGCTGTTCTCAAATTAGTGATGTGCCTGCGCAGATCCGAATTATGAAAAGCAAACGTATATACAATATTCAATTTATTGGAATAACTTATTGAAGCTTATAAACATTGTAATATTTAACCATTAAAGAAGATAATATTAATAAATCTCAAATGAAATATGATTAAAAAAAAGATATTATCAGTTGCATCTGGGATTCGAACCCAGGACCTCTATCTTACTGTGACAATGATCTAGCTATTGAACTAATAAAACCTGTTTTATTATACTTGACGTCATTTTTATCGATATCATAGCCAATTGATTCCCATATTATTGGCTGGTATCTTTTTAAAAAATCTTAAATTTGAATTAAGACATCCATAAAAATTACGTAAAATAAACAGGTCTCATTAGCTTAGTAGTTAGAGTGTTGTCCCGGTAAGACAAACATCCTGGGTTCAATACCCAGATGCGACTGATTTTACTTTCTGCGTCTTTTTCTGTGTCATATTTTATTGGAGATTGTTAAAAGTACCCTCTTCAATGATAATATTTATTAACTATATATTTTAATTGCTAGGTACTTACTTTCCTCCTTTGACCTCATCCCCTTCCCTTTTCTGTGCCTTTCGGCCTTATCCCAATAGTGGATGCCATTGTTTTACCGGTTCGAAACATTTTCGATATTTGTTCGATTTTTACATAAAAAAATGATGTATATATTATTCGAGCAAGAATGAAACAATTAGTACACAGAGGTTGTTGAACGTACATGGGTGTGTCTATTTTGTTTCTTCAATTTCTCATTCAGCAGAAGTCATTCCTTACTAGGTGGACAGTAGTAGTACAAGGTACTAAAGACAGATTCAATACCTTAGGCCTCAATACATTAGAACAGTGTTTCTCAAAGTGTCACCGGGGGGGTCGTTGAATATTTTGAACGGCAATGCGGAAATCAATAATTATCAATATTCCATATATATTATGAGATTTTTTTTTGTAAAAAAATCGCATTCGTCTTTATTTTTGTATGCATTGCAACTGTGGTTTTCCAAAAAATAATGTTTAGCACAAATGCCAACACAACGCATATTGAGGTTATAGTTAATTTATGTGATTATGAACTTGTAATATTTATTATTCGTAATTAATGAGAAACCGATAGGAATGAGATATCTGAAGCGAACGTGTGTTAAAAATTTGGGTGAACGTGTTAAAAATGAAGAGATTCGGAAAGAATTCGAGGCTGATCTACGCGTAATGAGATTAAGAGAGGGAAGTTTAAATGGCTTGGGCATGTAGAGCGGGTGAACAAATAAAGGAGAGTAAGAAGAATATACGACGCAGAAGTTAATGGTAATAGAAGTTGGAGGCGTACGATGAAGACATGGCACGATCGAGTGAATCAAATACGTGAGTCGGGTATTGTTAAGAGTCTGAATAACAGAAGTGTACCTATAAAACGATATATGAATGTGAATGAAGCAAGGAGTGTGTGTCGAAACAGTTGTATAGCGGTCTATCCTCTCTGCCTACCCTTCTCAAGAAATGACGTTAGTTATGAAACGCGTTGTTAATTTCAGCTTGCAAATACGAAACTTTTAAAGATATTTTAAGATTCTGAACTCAGAACAACATTCGCCTATTGTACTTCTTACATTACTGCTAAGTTTACTCCTTTGGGGAGGGAGGATCACGGAAATTTTTGAAGCTTAGAAGCGGGGAATGCCAAGATCTAGTTGTTTGGCGGGGAAACGGCGTGATGGTTAGTTAGTTAGTTAGTTAGTTAGAAGCGGGGAATAGCTTAAATAAGGTTGAGAAACACTGCGTTAGAGCTCGTGATAGCAGACGATACGATATCCATCAAATGACGTGTATTGTAGGTTTACAAATTGATTACAGTCCATTTCGGACACTAAGATGAATATTCCAGCCGTTACACGCTTTACAAGCAATTACATGAGAGCACTGCGGGGTTTAGATTACCATCACTACTCAATGATTTGATATAAATTATAACATTATTCATATGTATATGTATCTATTTATTCTATGAATGGAGCAGACCTTAGGTTGGTCGAACTCAAGACATGCCTGTTTTAATAATAATATTGTTTTATTATTTTTTTTTAAACAAGTTTAAAAATAATGATATCTTATATAGGATTTTCCGTGCTGGGGATGTCATTTACAAAATATGAAATTCATTTATATTTTGATAGAAAGCAGTCACTTTGTGGTTAGACATATTTAATGAAAATAAAACAATAACTTAGTTTATAACCACGATAATTTTATTTAATTTTATTACGACCGACCGGTTTCGCTTAACATAAGCATCTACAGGGTACAAAAATTAAACTGATCAAAAATACATAGTGTGTGTTTATATATACAAAATAGAATAAGACAAACATAACATAGAACAAAGAAAAAATGAAAATAGAAATCTGACATAATAACCGAGCGAAAGAGACAGAAGTGTACATAATGGAATACCAAGGAATAACTGAACAGGTGATTATGGGATGGGAAATTTTACGAGATTATAGGGAATATACCTAATATTGGGCTATTGGACACATTTAGTTGATTATTAAGAATTTTATTTTTATTTTTGGTTTGTTAAAACCAAAAATAAAATGTTGTGTTTGTGGTTGCTTGTTAGATATGTTTTTGACTTTAACGTTACACAAACAGGATTTTAAGCGAGTTTATTTATATCGGAACATTTGTCAAAAATTAACAAAAGTTAAAAATTACCCCCAGAGTGGTAGACACTCCGAGTATCGCTCTGTTGAAAGATAATGATTCAGAATCGAAACGATATTTCGAATATTAATAGATATGTTTGGTAAACAGATCTGAATAGTCAGGTACTTTCCAAACATCCTCTTCCATATCACCTTCACCTACCCATTACCTTTAGCCTCACAACAAACACATCCCATAGTTCCACCGAATCCAATTAGGAGACGTATTAGGGTATTCACATTTTTTTTTAAACTAGCCGAGGTTTGGTACTATGGGCTCTAAAATATATTGACCCTTTTTGTGGTTCAGAGTGCTGAGCTTTCACCAAGAAAATCTTTGGAATATGTCGAAAAAATGGGGGTCACAAAGAAAACGTATAACCACGATGTATACCAACAATGATCTCCAGCCCATTTTAAAAATATATTTTAATCAATGACTTTTTAACTTAAATAGCTGCTTTATTTTATTTTTTTTCAAGTTCGTTTTCATGATTATGTTAATTCTCAAAGATGGACTTTTTTTAAACCCAGCAGGCCGAGCGGTTAGTAGCGGAGACCGCGTGACGTCACACAACCATCATATGGTCACGCGGAATGAATTTAAACATAAAGAATTTTGGCGCGAACGATCTTGTGATGTCGTTCCAATGGTACCAACGAAAGAAGACGTTTTGATGAGATGATTTTTTATTCACTTTTAAATAACGTTTTCTAAATTCTACATAAAAAACGTATATATTCAGAATCGACGTTTGTTGATCAATTTGATAATATAGTTTTTAAGGCATAATATTTTTCACTGGAGTTCATATTGTAAGAAGAGCCATCAATAACAAGATTTGTAAAACTGTGCTGGCTCCGGTAGGCAGAGATGGTAAAAATGATGGCAGATAGCTGACAACCAAAAAATCTTCTTTAAATTAAGCCTGCAAGACAAAGGAGTGTTAGAAGACTTAAACTTCACCGCTGAAGAAATGCAGCAGAAGATATACTCTAAAGACCACCAGGACTCTCCCAGGATTTTATCAAAAATGACGATGATGATTATATGAGTTTCAAGTTGGAGAAGTTTTATTTCCTATTTCTTTTTATGGACGATTACTTTTTAAAACTTAATTTGTTTTACCTTTGGATTTAAAACTACGATTTCTATTTTCATTTATGCGTAAGCACAAATAGTAATTTTGACTTCGTTCTTTTCTAGATGTCGAATTCTGAATCGAATGAATTCTGTCAGTAAAACAAAGCGATTACTTAAGTCTTGTTTTCGTAAGTTTTGATTGTGAAACTTTAACAACCACGAAAAAGAATATTCTTTAAAAATGTAGGAAGCCGGAAGACGTTTTAACGTAAAAAGTTTATACAAAATAGTAATTAATGTAACCGGTGAATTCAGAGAACAACTTCTAAACTTGTTTTGGTATAAATTTTAAAATATACTCATAACAAAGGGTTTTTACCTAATCATAAATAATTGAAAGAAAACTTTTTTAATCATTAATTTTTTGCGCGAAAAAGTGTTACATTTTTTTACGGTTTTGATATATTTTTTCAGTGCCTATCTTGTGTTTTTGAACGGATTATTTTATAGCCCGTATGGTTCTGAACGGTCAGAAAAATGCCAGTAAGGAAAATGTTTGATCAATTACTTTCCTTTACGCATGATTCGTCATCAATCTCTTTGTATTTGCCAACCATTTCCGCAAACAGGAGTTTATACCGAGGTCATGTGTGTGCTTGTAAGACGTCGTCATTATTTGATGGATGGTAGCAGAAGAATACATGATTCATGGCGTGTATAATTGAATGGTTTCTAGTACCCACACTTAGCGTGATTTAAACACATATAAAATATTACCATGTTTGAAAATTTTTGTGTTTTGATTAATGGAAATATTGCTAAAATACCTCCTTCAAATTTTAATATGAATTAATGTAAAAAAATGAACTTCAAATAAGTCACAAGATTTTTTCATGAAAACATTGGGAAAGAACGATGCTGTAAAATTTCCGAGGTAGACGTGTACATTGGAATACGACAAAATGCAATAAGTAGATACATTCATTTTACGAGGAAAGGATTGACTTTTCAGAATCATACGATATCAAGACAATGTTTGTATGTTTCTTTTTCAGTAAAATAGTGTGTTCTAGTATTTTTTGGGTTTTGCGACTACCAGACTAGACTGTGCCCGTGCTATGGCGGTTGGTTTTTTATGCACTGCAATAAAAAGAGTATGAAAATAAAGCATACCTGTATATACGTTAAGGAAAATAACATTGTCTTGTTTAATAATAAGCATGACTGTACTTAGATGCTAGAAAACAAAGATAAGTATGCAAAGCTAAATTAAGATTAAATATTTTATGTACTAGGACTGTACTATAAATCTCAAGACTACTTGTTTTCAAAGTAGTAAGTAAATGCCTGCATTGTCCAACTCTTAACTTATTTACTCTTGTGAATACACTGCATGGAAATATAATGTTAAAAAGTTCAATTAAAAACTACAACTTCGTTTAGAACCAATGTATTTAATATTTAAATATCAACATGTTTCAGAAGTAAAGCTCCCTTCATCGGGATAAACAATATGAACATTTTTTTTAAATTTACCGGCGTAGAGTATTCTGGTTCGTTTTAAGGATAATTCATTTATCCTTTTCCTATCCTGTAGCGTAAAAATGATACGACGGCTAATGTTCTCTCATCTCAAGATTCGTGGGTGAGACTGATGGTGAAGCACAGGGAAGTGGGATGTATTGATTGATACAGTAAATAAAACCCTTGTAAAAGGAAAGAACATAAATTTAATGATTCTATAACCACGTCTATCATGGTTTAGCAAAGAAAAGAGTAAAGAGAAGGATTGATCCCCAACACGAAAAGGTTCAAACAATAATTGATGGCTCTCATGGTCCGACTCCTCTCCTCAGCATCATGGAAGGCCTCTCCAGGTCCAGATGCTCACCGATCGTAGTAATCTCCAAAAAGAAGTCTAGGACGACTCTCTGAAGCGCCATGTATCCGCCATAGCCTCTTCCGTGGGTCCAGACAATGGAATACGCAGATGTTACCTTATGTCCTTTTTGGTCCGCTCATCACTTCTTCCGAGCTCATCACTTCTTCCGAGATTTTCACCACAGCAGCAGGCACGCGCGGTTTGGCTTCATCGCCTCACAATCCGGCCATCGATCAATCAATAAAACAAAAAACACACCCACTTCGGGCAAATTCAGTAGACGCCCTCTGACGTCAAACAAAATAGAAAATCAAATACATAATCTCTCCCAAAAAACACACGTCGATCACGACCGCTCCAGTCAGGTTATGTCGCCCGCCATGTTGAGTTGCTCCCTTCCGTCTGCCGTCTCCCATAGACATCCACTCACCAATCTCTTCCGTAGACAATTATCCCAATCATAGACTCGGGGTCAGTATTTACGTTACAATTCCCCGCTTCCCCGTAAAAATTTTATGCCGCGAAGTGAAGTAAAATTTGACCTAACCTTCCTCTCTACTCTTTTCAATTACAGAAAAACTGAAAACAAAGAAAACAAGTAACAACCAATATAAAACAAAAGTCAAAATTGACAAACAAAATGGTATATCTTAGTATGACAATACACAAAAAAAATCAAGTTGTGATACATTGGTGGTTAAGCATAACCGAAAAGCAAGGAAACACTTCATACTTATAATCCTCAAGCAACTTATAAAATAAATAAAATAAACAAGTTACATGAACCAAACACTTCCTCACTTTATGAGAGTCAATTTCTCTAGGTTAACACTTGTGAGGTTTGGAGAACTCAAGCTCCCACTTCAAAATTTTCAAAAAATTATTTTTATTATTATTAATACCCTACTTAACTAATCCTCTCTTCCTCTTAACAAAAAAATTACAATTACCATGCAGTTTCAACAGGGTTTTTTTTTTTTTTTTATATATGTATCTAAAGAATTAGACACAGTATACCAATATCCATTGGATAGTTTGCGTATTCACCTCCAAAAATTCTCCTCGTCGTATAGTTATAGAACTATTTGGTTGTCATTTAGCCATTGCTAAATAGTATAAAGATGAGGGTTTACATGTTACAATACCTATCTATTCGTGTGGTTTCAAACAAGTACATTTGTCAATATCTATATATATAAACTTGCAAAGTACAATTTCTCTCGAAATTTTATATCTTCCTATCTTTTTAAATTGGTGCTCGATTTTTTTTTAATCAAAAATCGACACTGGTTACACAAAAATACTTGATAAATTTACGCTGGTGTTAGCAGTGTAAAAATAGTACATATTTACTAAACCTATTGGACAAATCAACTTAAAAAAAATACTTATCAACATATTATAAACAGTGGTATTACTAGATCTAAACTATCTACTAATCATCTTCTCCTGTTCAAGGAGGCAGAAGATGTTTATTCCAAATTGGTAAATATTTGTTTGTTGTGTGCATGCATTAGCAGTACTACACTTGATACTTAATACTAATATTATTACAAAAAAATCATACTTTCTAAATGTCTATACTATATTCTTTAAGGAAAGAGATACCAACTTACTTTAGACATAATTATAAACTTAGAATATACATTAAACATTATAGTTACTAATTAACAATTAAAACTATTTTATTATCTGTGTGAAAGAAAGTAGCTCAAAATCTCCCAGACAGAATATATTAACTATCCTTTTCGAGTGTGTCGTAGTAATCTCCAAAAATTCTAATTTAACTTTTACTCCGGTGCACTCTAAAAGCATAATTTTACCTACGGCTAAACAAATTAAATACAAAGAATACCTACTATAAATATATACATATTGTCAGGTAACACACCATCAGACCGGTAACCGATTTAACTTTCATTTAGAGTATTCGGAATTATTAGAGGTAATTAACCGATATACCGTAACGACAACAATAATATCCGATATATATGTATATATCATGAAAATTCTTAAGTTTAATTTTCGAGGTACACTATTGGTATGTACCTATGTAAAAAAATAATCAAAATTATTATAAAAACCACAAAAAAAAATCAATCCCTGTTTTTTTTTTTGTTGTTTATTTTGTTAGGGCGCCACTGATCTAAAAGATCAGAGAAACAAATAATATGTTTCTATTCTAGTCCAATGAGGATAAGTGTCAAAAAAAATATCATCAATAAATTAGAATTTGTGTTTATTCTGAGCACCTGTATTGAAGGTACCAAACTCCAGTACATGTGACCACAATAACACCTTTAAAGAAACAAGTGAAGCGACATGAAGGGTTGGTAGTCCCACATGCTACCACACTGGCTTCTTACAAGAAAATTAACCTAATACTTAATCTAAACGAACTATATCCTTAACATGAAAATTACCTAATACTTTGCCTTGCATATCCGCAAGGGTATAAACTAAGTTAGAGACTTTGGTTTTAACAACATTTTGTACAAACCTCGGAGCTAATTTATGCGAAAAGAAATTGGGTCCACTGGACTGGACAAAATTTTTCCGCCACACAATATCTCCCACCTCATAATTTACCGATTTGCGACGTAAATTATAATGCTTTGCATTCTTTCTATAAGCCTGTAACAGAGCCTCTGAAACTTTTTCATATATAGGAGCCAAGTCCTCTAATTTCTTAGCAAAGTTTTCTCTCGATTCTTCTAGACTTGAGTCCGATACGCCTGTCGAGACATAATTTTTGTGAAAATTACCATTAATGACCTGTTCACGACCGTGCATCAAGAAGAAAGGCGTATAACCTGTTGCAAAATTTACCGAATTATTTAGGGCTGACTGAATATGTGGCAGAAATCTGGACCAATTACGCTGGTCAGACTCGGACAAAATAGACAGTGCTGTACCTATTGTTTGGTTATAGCGTTCGACGACATTGTTTTGAGGTGTGTAAAATGCGTTGTAAAAAGGTGGAGGCACATTATAATCAGACAGTAACTGTTTAAATTCTTTAGATATAAATTGTTTACCGTTGTCGCATACAAATGTTTGTGGAACGCCATGAACAAGAAAAATGTGTTGTTCTACATTTTTTACAATACTTTTTGTGGTAGCATTTCTAAGCGGAAAAAATCCAGGTATATTTAGAGAACACATCTACGATTGACAATATATACATAAACCCAGAGTAACTACGTGGCAGTGGACCGACTAAGTCTATTGAAAGCATTTGCATGGGTCTGGTTACAATCTTAGGATTTGAAGAGATGCCCGCTGGCGCAGATGTATTGATTTTATGTGCTTTGCATGTCTTACATCGATTAACAAAATTCTTAACATCCTGGTACAGTCCTGGCCAATAAAAATGTAAATGCACCTTTTTGTAAGTTCGAAATACTCCCGGATGGCAAGAAAGATCCGCTTCGTGTTCTTGTTTTAATATTTCGGTTCGCTTTTCAAAAGGAACAACCCGCTTCCACGCCGTATCTTCACAAAGAGCGAAACGAGTTTTGCTATGCCTAAAGAGATCATTACCCCTAATTTGAAAATTGACAAAACGTTGGGGTGAATTTTTACAGTTTGTAAATAATGTGTTGTACCATTTATCGTTTGTTAAATGAATCGTGGTAGGTATATCCGTTGATGTCACTAATGCTACCTCCATGCGCGACAGTGCGTCCGGTACCGTATTTAGTTTACCTTTTCTCTGAACAACGTCGAAAGAAAATTGAGAAAGACGAGTTGACCAACGAGCTAAACGACCTGTGGGGTTTGTTAGAGAAACTAACCACTGTAGGCTCGAGTGGTCCGTAATTACAGTAAAGTGTGTTCCTTCAACATACGGTCTGAAATGAGTGACAGAGTCTAGAACCGCAAGTAGCTCGCGCTCCGTAACACCATAATTACGTTCATGAACGTTTAAGCAACGCGAAAAATAACTTACCGGGTGTTCTTCACCATTAAAATTTTGTGTTAATACACCGCCTATCCCGACTGCGCTAGCATCACAATGTATTACAAATGGTAATTTGAAGTCAGGACAGTTAATAACCGGCGCTGTTGTCAGTGCCTCTTTTAATTGGTTAAACGAATTTTCCGCTGCCTTGGACCATACAAAATTGCTTACTCCTTTCCTTGATCCTGTAAGTTTAGTCAGAGGAGATGCTATCGTGGAAAAATCTTTAATGAAACGACGATAATAACCGCATAATCCTATGAAAGCCTTTATTTGTTTTGAGTTCTTCGGGATCGGGTAATTTTTAATGCATTCTACTTTAATGGGATCTGTTCTCAGTCCTTCCGAATCTACAATATCTCCCAAATACTTTAACTCCTTTTTACAAAATTCGCTCTTTTTTAAGTTTATTGTTAGTCCGGCTTCTTTTAAACGATAGAAAACCTTCTGCAAAAGCTTTAAGTGCGATTCAAAATTTTCCGAAATTAATATTAAATCATCTACATATCCAAATACGTTATCATCAAATTCTGGGCCAAACAGTTTATCAATTAAACGTTGCACTTCACTAGGTGCATTTTTTAGGCCGAAGGGCATACGCGTAAACTCATAAAGACCATACCCCGGAACAACAAATGCCGTTACAGGAGCTGAAGATTCATCTAGAGCAATTTGCCAGAACGCTTTCGAGAGATCTATAGAAGAGATGAAACGCGCACCCCGTAGCTTATCTACAATCCGAGATACATAAGGTAGTGGGTATGAATCTCGCCGAATGACGCCATTAATTTTACGACTGTCTAGGCAGAATCTCGCAGAACCGTCTTTCTTTGTTACCAACAGAACCGGGCTAGACCAAGCCGAACGTGATGGACGCACAACTCCCAAAGCTAACATATCTTTCAATTCAGCTTCTAATAGGCGTTGACGTGCTGGAGACAAAGGATAGTATCGTTGTTTTATCGGTTGACCCGTGGTCTCGATATGATGTTGTACTAGGTGCGTAAGTCCTAATCCGCATTTTTCAAAAGATATGTTTTCAAATTGTCTAATTATTTTTTGCAGCTTACGATTATCTCCTGAAGTAAGAAAATTGGCTGCAGTAACTTTTCGAATCTCACCCACCGTATTCTTCAAATTACTGCTGTCCACCCTTGGGAACAATTGCGGAGCTAATTGGAATTGTTTCCAAAAGTCGACCCCTAAAATAATCGTAGCTGATAGAGAAGGAATTATGAAGAAAATAATTTTTTCCGTTGTTTCCCTATAAGTTACTGGTACCTCTATTGTGCCAATAATATCCTGACGCTTACCATCAGCAGTTGTGACAAATGATTTACAACTAATTATTTTTAATCCTAAATTAACAAAATATTTGTAAGTGTTTCCACCAAAACAACTTACAGAAGCACCGCTGTCCAAAAGACATGAAAAAATTCTATTCGAAATAACAATATTAACATGAGGCCTTGTGTCATTTCTATTGTGTTCCCGAGGCATAGATGCGTCCATCGTTTGCGCTCCTGAACACCTTAGATTGC
>JAHDVE020007441.1:0-153797 GCA_022606495.2 Halesus radiatus | reverse complement strand
CCAAGAAATTGTAATTTACCTGTTTTTCATTTAAAAAACAACTGGTTTGTTGATCGATGTCTAATTTTGATAAACGGTTCTGCGAATGTTTAATTTTAACCGGTTCGCTCGAACAGGTATGTAAGTACCGGTAAAATGAAAACACTCTATATAAAATTTTAGTTTATATATTTAAGTGGTTTCGATAAATGCCCGGGAAAATTCGGCTATAAAAGCAACGAAAGGTTTTTTGGCTATAGATTTATTTAAAATTGTTTCTTCTAATGATAATTGATTTTTGGGACAGCCGTGGCAGATATATTCTGCCCTGATGATGGACATCGCAAGGCTGTCTGAAACGCAAGACGATTTGTTACCCCAAATACCAATCATCGTAATACTAATATTATTGAAACAATATCAATAATATGTAACAGAAAATAAAATGATTTAGTTTCGAACGAGACTCAAACTCAGAACCTTTACTCTTATATATCTGGTAACTGTGCTACCGAAATCGTTTTAAATTATGTAATTTTTTATCATTTCCTGTTTCTTGAAAATTATTAATATTTTATCAATAATTAATATCGCAATGAAGCGTAAAGCTTCAATAAGACAATTATATTGGTTTTTATTCCCGAACAAATAAAATTATGTTTTTATAAATTTTAATTGTTTTGTTCATTTAATTTTAAATGGAACAATTTCTTTTTAAATATACCTAAACTTCTGGAAGGCAATTATATAAATTGCTCCTCGTAGCTAATGGATTTCTTGCCATATTGTGTATGTATGGCGTTTAAATTTATTTTTAAATTGTTCATATAAAGTGTGGCATTTTATCTTTGCTTGCATGTATAAGTTTTAATGATTTTTTTTTATTAAAGAACCTTTGTAACTTTGTTTATTCAAGATAAGGAATAATATGAGTTTATTATTTATTTAGAAACATATTTTTTTAGTTTTGTTTGTGAAAACCTTAAATTATGGGCGTTTTATTATTTTTTTACCATCTCTTATCGTTGGTTGACGATCATCAAAGTAAAATGATTTTTTAATCGAATTTTTTAATCGAATAAATATCAAATGAGAATTCCATCCTAATTCCTGCCCTGTCAGATATGTTTGTCGGTATTTTATTTGAATCCGAAAGTTACGAGTCTATTTCTTAATCATTTTTTACTTTTGGATTCCGATAAATCACACACACCTATACGTATATCTGAATATTATTAAAATGCTTCGGATAATGAGAAATGAAATATTATTTTGAACAGCCCCGGCCGAACGTAGGCTGGGGCCGACACGGCTTGTACGTTTTGACCTCGGGCAATTCAATTGGATATATATCAGTTAATCGGTAGATTACTATTTGGGATTTAAATAATTCAATGCTAGGATATTATAAGAAGATAAATTCGTTTTAATCTGTATACAAATTGTGTCATAATGACTTAATTTCATTCTAGCCGCTTTGGCACAACCGCCTTTTTATACGTGTCTTTATACACATTGTTATAAATTATAAGGTAGTGTATCTGCAACGTATTCATTATGTTTTTTTTATTCATTTTAAGAATTGAATTAAGTTCTAATTTGAATTTGAGTTGTGTCATTAATAAATTAATTTGAATCTAGCCTTTTGGCACAGCCGATATACCTACTATAAATAATTAAGAACACCTGCTTTCGAAGGTAGTACATGCAAAAGGTGAGAAATATTTTGAGGAAATTTTTTTATTAAAAATTCTGGTTTTAAAGTAAGTTGTGTCATAGTAAAAAAAAATATATATTTTAATTTAGAATTACATTCTTATGTCAGAATTGAGAGATTCTTGATTATGTAGTGGTGTATTGGATTGATGAATAAATAATTATTACTTTCGATTTTAACGTTTTGCGTTTCGACAATATTTTTATTATTTTTTTTTTAACTGTTATGCCTTCCGGAAAACATCTATTTTCTGTGACTATTCTCCGAAGAGATTCTATAGAAATACCATTTAATTTGGCAACTAGCTGTGCTGGTATAGAAACTGTACTCATATTTTTTTCCGATTATAACCTATATATATAAAGATTATATTAAACTTTATGTTTCGCTGGTCAATGATTTAAGATGACCAGATTTTATTGTCAACTCTATTTTAATAATCCCAACATAATTTTACGTAGACAAACATAAATACCTCGAAATTGCACCTAAAATATTCGAAGATTATAACAAACGTCGCTACGCACCCAGTATCCAAATTTTATCCCAATAGTTCGAACCAGTTGAATTACTATCGGTGTGTACAAATACATTCAAACGTGTGCTCTTTAAAATGATTTTCCCGTACCTGCTTTAGAATAAATACAGGGTTTGTCGTAAAAGCATCGAGAAAAAAATTTCTGACTGCGCTAGAAAGGGTAACGGGATTCGCCGAGTGGTGCCGAAAACCAAACGTGCCGCTGCGAAATCCTCTCCGAGCAACAGTGGAGCTAGCACAGTGATCCGCGCAGTGTGTTGTCGGAAATCAAGATGCAACATTTGATAAAGCAGCGGGCAACCATCAAATTCTGCGTTCGGCTGAAAACAAATGGAATTGAGACCCTGACCAAGATTCGGGAAGCCTTCGGAGACGAAGCCATGTCACAGGCAAGAGTTTACGAGTGGCACAAACAATTCCAAAACGGCCGGGAATCAATTGAAGACGATGTGCGCGTTGGACGACCGTCAACTTCCAAAACTGACGACAACGTCATAAAAATCAGGGAAGTGTTACAGTCTGGTCGTCGTCTCAGTGTCCGCTTAATAGCAGAGAAGTGCAACATGAAAAAGAAACGATTGCGCGAAAGGATTCGCCGCGTTCGAAAGGAGATCGCCAGCACCTGGATTTTGCATCACGACAATGCCCCCTCACACTCTGCTCTCGTCGTCCAGGAGTTCCTCGCTAAGCAAGGCATGGCGACACTGCCGCAACCGCCTTACAGTCCAGACTTAGCACCACCAGACTTCTTTTTGTTCCCCCGCATCAAGCAAAGCCTTAAGGGACGCCATTTGGAGACGTTGGATGGGGTGAAAACCTCCGCGATGCAGTGCCTTAAGGGGGTTCGGTCTTCTGCTTTCCAAGAGTGGAAGAAACGCTACAAAAAGTGTATTGACGCACAAGGGGCGTATTTTGAAGAATATTAAGTGTTTGTACGTTTATTGGGAATAAATTGTCTGAAATTTTTTTTCGATTATTTTACGACAGACCATGTATAAGTGGTATGAAATTTTTGAATGAAAAAAGTTCAAATCTTGCATCTACTGAAAGTCGGTATTTACACACATTATATTTTTGAAAATAATATCAATAACTCTCAATGAAATATGAAACAAACAAAAAAGTAACAGAAAATAAAGCGATGCGCTCGCGACTGACACTCGAATTCAGAACCTCTCGAAGGTTTTGTTAATAATTAATATTTATTAATATTTTTTGCCTATTTTTATTCCTCTACCCAACGTAAGATAAGGTTAGGTTACCCACCATTTTCTCATCCCGGTATAAGTAACTTATAGTTACTCCTTCAGGGTGCACGTCAGGGACTTATTTTTGTAGTTGAACGAAGCTATGGTTATTAATTGTTTTTGTGTTTAATTCGTAGAACTCCATTTAATTTTTTTTTATTTAATGTAAATCAAATTTAATAATGTTGTTATTAAGTTCTGCAAGTATTTTTAGTTGTTATTATTATGACAGCTGTTTCGGCGTTTAAGGCCATTTTCATACTGTTTGAAAATGGCCTTAAACGCCAAAACAGCTGTCACAATAATAACAACTAAAATTACTTGCAGAACTTAATAATAACATTATTAAATTTGATATACATAAAATTAAAAAAAAAAAAAAGAAGCTATGGTTTTCAATGATTCTAAACCCAAAAAATTCTCCAAAATCTACATCCCAGATTGGATGGTATTTTATACTTACGGTTGACAAAGGTGGCTCTTATAAATAAGGTCGCTCTGTTCGTCCGTAGTCCTTGATAGCCAAGTTGGACGCGGAGGTATACTAACATAAAGAAAATCAAAGGGTACAAAATAAACAAAATGAGAATACCAGGACACCAGAGCTGTGGTTCGTTGGTAGAATCCTCGCCTGCCAATATGAGGATAGTAGATTTTTTAATGAGATTGCTGCATAAGAGTCCGAACTGGCCTCAAGCCGGGGGGACTATGGCTTTCCCATGTTGTGAGCAGTGGCGGTTCGTGGTATTTTTAACTGGGGGTTTAATCGGAAATTAAGGAGAACAAATTACAAAACGTACTTGTTGTCTTTCGCCGAATTGTCGAATACAGCGGTAGTCACATAATTTAAATAATGAATTTTGAATACGAAAAAAGGGTACGCATTGTAATCTGTCCGTTCTAGTTGATTTATAAATGTAATTAAAGCAAACGGTTATAGAAATGAAGGAACAATAAAATGAAAACCTACAAATATTTACGACTAACATTTATTAAAATACCATTTAACTTGCATCCTTATTGTCCAATGCTTAGCCATGTTAGGACCATTTCGGTGCAACTCGTCAAACTTGCGAGGTCACGTGTCTGAACATTCCTTGAATTCCTTAGTTAGCGCTGGGAACAAACTTTAGCATGGTTCGGCCTGGGCTGTTTAATTTCACCGACAGGGAGAATGTGTCGTTTTGGTTTTTTAAACGAAGTATTTGCTGGGATGGTGAGCCCATATTTGGTGAATGCTGAATCCATTCAGCGCAGCACGTTGCTCTTGGACCGTAGTATTCGGTTGCGCAGATTACGTGAATTTTTAATTGGGCGCCTTTTATAATATGCTTATATTATAATGCATGTGAGTCTTATGTTCTCATATTTTTAATCGGAGTTCACTGCACAATCGCTCTTTAGAGAAAAACGCAACCGGTTGTGAGACTAGAAAGAGTATGAAGGGGAAGGAGAAGTAGAAGAGGAAGGCACCTTGCTATTCAGAGCTAGTCAATAAATACGACTAATACGATTTCAAGTCACATTTCATTTCTGAATGACTGTTTTTCGGTATCCGGTGATCCGGAACGTAGTGACCAATATACTGCTTACACTATTTCATCTGTGAAGTATCACATAAAAAGAAAAAAAAATCGAATCCCGCCGACTATGTAGTTAAATAATTTTTATAGTTAGGACGGGAAGCATTTTTCTCTTTTTTAAGGTATATTCACATCTACCAGCACCGCACAGTGCAGAACAGCACAGCACAGACACAGCGCAGATGCGAATACGGCTGCCAACTGAACTGTCAACTGAGAGCGTCCGCCACAACATGTTTGAGGATTTTATAATCTTATTCCCATACTTATTATTATTTTATAACCTAAATTCCCTGACTAATTCAGTCCACTTGTCGATTACGTCTTCTCAGTTTTAGCAATATCTGCGCCTAATGACGCCAAGTGACGAATATGGCGGTGAGAAAACCTCGTACGTTCATACTAACTGCGCAGACGCGGCCACCAGCAACGTCAAAATATTCAAGTCGACACTGGTGCGTGAATGTGCGGAGAGACCTTTAATGTTCAGTATTTAAGTCGTTTGGGATTTCGACTTTCTTGAAGATGACAGATATATATTATCCTTACATATTTATCTTGGTTTATTAAAGAATGATTAAAATTATTCTTTCAATTTTCTTGAAATTTTAACAATTTATTTTTATTTTTTTTCGAGTTCTACTTATGTATCTATTAAGCATTTATTATTTTCTACACGATTGGTGAACTCAAATTGAAAATTCTGGTACCTGTTTAATTGCAAAGGTTTTAATCGCCTATTCACATTAGGATCTGTCATACCTACTTAAAGGCAATTTAATATGCGTCGATCGATTCCCGTAGCATTAATCGCCGCCGTATACGGCTGCGGCTGGTTTAATGGCGAGGATACGTTCCTGTTTGCTTAGGAAATGCAGATAGCTGGTGCTTAGCCAGGCCAGGGTCAGTGCACTTCCTACTTAATTCCCCTTTCTGCGCCTAGGCAGGTACTCGTATCTAGTACCTACTTGTGCTTAGTCCGGGCAAGCACTATTACTCTGTCGGACTAAGCGCGAAGGGGGTATCTATGTCTATCCACCTAGGTAGATTTTTAATTGCATTATGTACAATGTAGAATATATATATATATACAATATTTAATAATAATAATTTTTATTATTATATTTATTTGAAACACACATTATTTAACAAAAACATTTAAGAAAGCTTTAACTGCCCAACTAGGAACAAATCCCGTTTTAGGACAGTCAAATTGACAACGTTAGTTCATATTAAGTGCCATTATACAAAAACAGCAAGGAATAAAGGTAGTATTGACATAGTATATATACATATATATATATATATATATATATATATATATATATATATATATGATTTTTGAGGGTCCTATGGTTCAGTCCCCGCGGCCACCATCCTCCCCCGCCGCTCCACCCTTTTAAGAGTATTCTGTGTTATTTATACTAAAAAATGTGGATAATAATTCATTGTCTTAGCTTAAATACATTCTTGAATATGATGGACACAATCACTCTATCATTTGTATTAGCGTCTTGCAATAATATATCGTATGGAATAAATACAGTTAGCTTCTTTTTTTTCAATTTAACATTAAATTTAGTTTTGATAATTTAACTGCATCTCTTTATATGGTCTATTAATAATGTGTAATGATAGCCTGTCCAAAAAGAGAAAATAAATGTTAAAAAAAATCAATCGTAGAATAGACGTAATATAAGAATAATATAAGAATAGGAAGTAATATTTGTACAGCGCCCTTGAGGTGATTTTTCACAAAAACGGCGCTATAAAAATAATCCGATTATTATTATTATTATTATTATATAACTTAGGGATGCAGCCCGAAGAGGATGCAGCAAATAGTTAATTACATATTACATATGTTTTATTCAGTAGGCACAAAAAATAACTTTAGTAAATTATTTATAACCAAATATTTTTACTTTTTCCTTTCCTTGGTTAGGGTTTTTAATCTAGTTAAGATATTTTCCCAAAGAACACAAATGATGTAACATAGATTCAGTAAAGTAATCCAAAACCATGAGATGGTAATAGTAATAAGGTCAAAGCGCAAGCATTTATTAAGCACCAGCTGATGTGTACCCGGCCGTGCTCGGGTACAATAATTGATTTGACAGCGAAAGTAACTACCTGCAAATAAAGAAACATTCATTTGAATATTTTATTTCATTCCAGTCGTTTATTTTTTCAAAATATATCTAAATCATAAAGTTCTTAAGTAGGTACCTACTCGTGTTTTCCATTTTGAAAATATTCTACCCAAAAAAACCTTGATTTGAATATGAAATCTGTGGCTAACCAAAATCTTATATCTATGGGCTATCTTAAGTAGAACATGGCGGGTTCAATGTTTTTCATACTAATTTTAAAAAACGTTATAGCAACAGTTTTACATATTGGATTTCATTCAAACTACCCTCTAAACCTTCCCTTTCAGAGAAACCGGTCCAGTAATAAAATCGAGGAAAAACAAACTTACATTGATTTATATATATATATAGATATTTTAACGATTCTGCAATCTATAATATGTAGGTATAGTTCAGTATAAATATGCATATATCTACTGACACGTTGCCTCATACCATAACTCATGTTGAAAAAAGGCAGGTGCGATCTGATATTTAAAAGTAGACAAAAAGTGAGGGCCCTACTATCGTTTAAAAGGTTTGAAATGGTAATACAAAGATGACTCATAGGAAAAGCAAAGTAAGTTTAAAAAACCTATTGGTGTTGAAAAATTTGTGGTAATTCCCAAAGGAAATAATTCTACATCGTATTCTAAGATAATTTTATGTTATTTTTTTTTTATTATTTTACGCTTTGCGTGGAAGATAATTACATGGGAAAGCAATTTTTCTTTTCTTTTTCAGAAATTTTGTGTATTCTATTGCCATGTAACTATTTAATGTTGTATAAATAACCAAAACTGTATCAATTTCATAGATCAAAATTACAAATTAAAAATAAGGTATAGAAGTGAATTATGATGATTTCCTTTGTTCCTTTAAAATGAACTGTCAAACGCGAATATGTAAAAACATTTAACTGTGAAGTCAGTAGCTAATATTTCCTCTTCCCATCTCTTATCCCTCCTCACTACCTTGAGTCTAACGACATACCCTAATCGGGGATGCCATAGTCTCACTGGCTCCAGACGGTCGGGAGCAGCTGAGACTCTCGTGTGGTACACACATAAAAAAGGTTATCAATGTAAAATAATTAAATTTCATCTGCCCACGGTGGGTTTCGAATCCGCATTCACCGAATCCGAAGAAAAAGATCTTTACTGCTCCATCACGAAGGTCATCAAAAGCAAGGAGTGTTTGTCAAGATAGAGTGTATTGTGTGGCAGTCCATCCTCTCTGCCTATACCTGCAGAGAAACGGTATGTTGATTGGGTAATTATTTATCCACTTACTCTATCTTCGCTTAGTACGACAGTAGATACTATCCTACAAAGCCCGGTGTATTCTGTGTACCGTATACCTTACACTAACATTAGGCGCAGTGCACACTACACATTACACGGCGAACGGCGGGGAATCTTCTTATTGTTCTTCCCCGTGCAAATAAATTCATTTGCCTAGGCGCCTACCCGTGGCGGTGTAAAGCTCCGTTCCCATAGGATAAAAATATGTGCAAGCGGAATATACTCGGCTTTACAATAAACAACGGTTTGTACCGCGGAAAGGTCACGAGAAAACTTTTTATTAAAAAATATCACTGAAAGCAGTGAATTAGAAACACAATTTTATGCAGTTATTTTAGGACAATACCTATATATTTTTTTGCACTAACTTAACAGGAAATAGAACGGCTTCGCCCATGATTACCACTGAAATTTCTGGAATAAATGATAGAAAAGATGGCGTCTTGTCTCAGTGTTTTTTTACAGTTAAGACAATCCACTTGTTAAAATTCTAACGAAATCACACGCGAGGCAACGTCGAAAACACATGATTTTGCATTACTTCCCATTGCGTCGCCTTAAAACGATATTTCTGCAAAATTAAAAAAATATTCCCAAGATGAAAATAATCTATTGATCTGGAAAAAAAAATATCATAGGAAAACCTTAGCAAATTTCATTACGCCAGAGCTCTCCGTTTGAGAGTTTTGCTGTTTCAAACTAATGAAAAATTTGCCTTATAAAGGAGGAACTAACAAGAGAACTGTTTTTTATAAAATTATTTTCTTTCTATTCCTGATACTGACAGTATTTCTGTAAATTGTGTGGCCAACTAGTGGCGTGCAGTCCATGGAGGCTGAAAAGCTGTGTTTATCCTAAGTAATTAACCATAGGTGTATTTTTTAATTTAATTTAGTAAGCCACTTATTCGCTCATTCATTTAGTTGGCCATCACAATCAGCGAGATTATAATAAAATAGTAAATTTTAAATATTCAATGCTCAATTCATACCCGAACTTGAAAAACTACATATTTCATAAAAGTACAAAATGCCCTTAAACATGTTTACATTCCGTTGCTAACAATAAAATGTACCAACCACATAGTGTATTTTCATCACGCATTCATAATCAATATTCTACAATAACCAGCCAACTAACATAACAAGCACAGAAATAGATTTCATCTCTCCAAGAACAACTGAGCGCTGGACCTAGATTTAACATGGCCGCCAGCAGCTTGCTTATCTTAAACCTTTATTGAATAAAAGCATTACGCGGGACAATAAATGACGGCGTTCCCGCGCGATTATCTGCTCTCTCCGAAGAGGCCACACGCACTTGGCGGAGATTGCCGAACGGTCTTCGGGTCGCGTCGTGTTGCCAGTATCATAATTCAAATACATACTTCATAATACCTACGCAGTAAAACATTATTCTATGCTATTCAGGTACTTAGAAGAATGTCTACTCGGTAGGTAAGTACGCACTGTCGATGTATCTCAATATGCTTTGCGAAATGATCGATTATTTTACAGATATGTTGCAATCCTTAATCGATTAGGAACCGTTAAAATTTAGTGGTCGTAACACTTTAAACATGGTATTTCAATTTTTTTTATACGAAAGCAACTCAGTTTGGAGCGTGATATTTAAGGAAAGGGGTAGTCGATATCCATAAACGCAACTGATTGTTTTAAATATCTAAATCGACACCCAAATCGTTTGTTCTAAACGTTTATATCTTTACAATAGATTGATTTAGATATCCAAAATTATTGTCATCGATTGTTTTGGACATCCCGATCTCCGTCATATCTGTTTTCAGTGGCGGCTCGTGACTTTTGAGTGAGCTCGAGTAGTAAGTTTGAAAAATACGACTTAATTGATGTTGTTTTAGCTGAAAAAAAGTTTTTTTTTTCAAACATTTCAATTTTTTGTATGGAGATTTAGATGGTAGGTGGAGCACTGCCCCACTGAAACACCTTCATACAAAAAACTGATTTATCGAAAAAAATAAAAATAATTTTCGGCTTTGAAGCCGAAAATTATTTTTATTTTTTTAATACGACGTTATTGATGTTATCAATAACGTCGTATTTTTCTATCTTAGCACTGTAGCTCACTCAAAAGTCACGAGCCGCCCCCGTCTGTTTTGGACATCCAAAAGCAGACACATAAATTAATTATTAAAATGTATGTCGACCTATTAAACGGTGACCCATAAAATGGGAACCTCTGATACATAATGTGTTTTTCCAAAAATGCGATTTGTTTAAATTGATTAAATTTGTTAAAAAAATATTGTTGATTCCAGAGGAATATTCCCTCTTTAGTTTGTAGCAAATATTACAGATTGATATAGCTTATTTTATAATAGTAAAATTGTTTTTCTTCATTTATTTTCCCACTCGCAGAAAAGGAAAAACGAAATGTTCCGTCTATTATTTTAAAATAAAATCACGGAATTCGATACTCGAATGTATCTTTTAATGATATTTTATGAATTGAGATATTCCTTGCTTTGGATAAGGATTCTTAGAATTGAACGCCTCTCTGTAATTTCATCTTTAATATAATGTTCCAATAAATGTAATTTTTTTTTTGCGATGGTAAATATTATTCGTGAATAAAAAACTGGCAATTTTTATTTATTACTAGCTGATGTGTACCCGGCCTTGATCGGGATTTTTTTTCTCAATAAAGTTATGAAGTTGTGAATTCTTGGTTGTCGTTTGGGTGTCGTAATTGATTTGACAGTGAAAATAATGCCTTGTGACGACTATTACTATCTATAAACAAAAAATTAAGAAACATTCATTGGATATTTAATTTCATTCCAAACATTGATTTTTTCAAAATATATCTAAATAATAAAATTCTTAAGTGGGTATCTTGTGTTTTCTATTTTGAAAATATTCTACCCAAACAAACTTTCGTCTTTTGAATATGTAATCTGTGGCTAACGAGAGTGGTATATCTATGGGCTAATCTCAATACAACATGGCGGGATCGTTGTTTTTCATACTATTTTTAAACTCTCTAAACCGGCAGACAAACATTCATTTATATATACGAGTATATATATATATATATATATTGATTTTCAATTATTATTCGTATCGTCAGATATCGCATTAAAACTGAATAAAAAGTGGGTTTTTTTTCGTTGTTTTGGTAATACCTTCATTCCTGCATAATAGAGATATAATTTTATACATTTATTTATTCAAATCGAAACTTTTCCGAAATAAATATTTTTTACATTGAATTATTATTCCTTCCCATAAATTAAATAATTTTGAATTCTAATCAGATGATTTCATTTGAAAATAACTAATCGTTCAAAATCGAATATCATTGCAAACTACTACAGAACTACTTCTATCTTCTCTCATCAATAGGTAGGTACTTATTGGATCGTTATATGCCTACTATGTCAGGTACCCACCTTTTAAAGGGATTAAAATTTGAATAGCAGGCTATTAGTATTAATGATATAATAATAAGAAATCAATATCAGTTCAAAGGCACTCAATAAAGCTACGTTAAATTGAAAATTTCATTAAAAAATACTAAACTCACAACTATATTAACCGCCCGTCCTTTGGGTTATTATTCAAAAAGTAGGTAAAAAAACGTCATTTTTTTCATTATATTTCGCAATAACAATACGTGTGACTAGTGACGTAACTTGTACCCGAACACATCCGTTAGTTTTGGCTGACCTCGAAATACTAAATGAGATGACTCAGAAACAAACTTGACGTATGCGAATGTTTTGTGGGTTTTGGGATTAGCTTTTTTTGTACCTGAACGTACGGGATACGGCTTGTTGCGTTCGGGCGATAATATCACGTACGTTCGTATGGGTAGGGTGGTTAAAACACGAATTACCACAAATAAATTCACTATCAATATCAGTTCAAGGGCGCTCAAAAAAAGCTAACAACGATAAACTATGACTGAAATTTCTATAAAAAACACTTAAACTCTCAACTATCTTTATACGTGAATTGCTCGAAATAACTGATATTTACCATAAAAAGAAAACTTTTATTCCACTCAGACGTAAATACGAATTTAATGGTATTTTTCGGTATTTATTGCGTAAGCACTTCCAAGAAAAACATTAAACTGTTTAGGAAGAAGGTCAAAAACTCCCGGATTGGTCCAGAAAGCGGATGCATGAAAGTGGTAAAATCGAAAGATTGAAAAATGTTGACGAATGAGATAAAAGTAAAAGAGAGATGGATGAAATTCTTTGAAAGCAACCCGAGTGATAGTGATTCCAGTGACGAATCATGTATTAATGACGATGGGGTGAATCTTACCAAAATCAGCATGGATGAAATAAAAAGATCGATTAAATGTACGAAGAATGGTAAGGCTGTTGGTTTCGACAATATTGCTGCTGAATACTTTAAAGGATGTAGCGGTATAATTCTCACACGGTTATTTAAACTATTTAACCAGTGTTTAGAGGAGGGTTACAGGCCATTAGATTGGAGAAGAGCTGTGATCATGCCTCTAAATCAAGGTAAAGGGTCACGTATGGAATGTGGAAATCACAGGGCTATTAGCCTGCTAAGTTCAGTTCGCAAAGCTGAAAGAAGAAGCCCGGGACGCCCGAGGAAGACATGGCACAATCAAGTGAATCAGACAATTGAGTCGGGCCATGTCAAAAGTCGGAATAATAGAAGAGAATGTATGAGAAGATGTATGAATGTGAATGAAGCAAGAAGTGTATGCCAATATCGAATTTCGCGGTTCGTCCTCTCTTCCTACCCCTACGAGAGAACAGCGTGAAAGTTAGTTAGTTAGTTATTACGTATGTGTTGGTATATCACTATTTACAAATATCGTGGGCGGCGAAAAATTGTTGAACATCTTGAAAAACAAGATGTTGGTTAATATTCAAAAGCACAAAATATTTTCTCAGCGGTGATAAGCAAAGCTACAAACATTACACAAAACAATAGTTCAGGTAGGTACCTTCAAAATGATTTTCTGTTAACAGCTGTTCAACAAACGAAAATGGCTAAATCCATATTTACAAATGTCACGGGCTAAAATATTATATCTCTGGGATGAAATATTAAGAATTTTATAAATCTTTTTGCATATAAGATCCTAGTATACGTACACAATGGTTCAGTGATTATAAAATCTATAATTGCGTGAAACCTAAAAAAAGGCACTTTAAAGTTTATTGATAACAATATAAAAATTCTTTCGATTAGAAAATTACCCGCAAACCTTTTTCCAAAAAAAACTAAAAGAATAACACTTTAATATGTCTCTTACCTTCATTCGCCGATACAAGTTATTTATTATTGGTACAAAAGCAAGAACTTCCAAACACCCTTCTTGTTTTATCATAACCACATCTCCACTTATTATATTATTATTGAAATAAAAATATCAAATCATCACCTGGTCCTTCTCAAAGGAAATGCTTTTGTTTTCTTTACCTCTCGACAAGAACTTTAGTTGCGTTAACTACATTTTTTCTGAATTTCTTTCTTTATTTTCTTTACCAGAAAAATGTCCCGTGTAAAACAAGCGAATAAACACGGAATTACGGGTCGGATTCGCGCTCGCTTTTTTCCACAAAGGGCGCGAAAAGCTTTTGAAAAACAGTATTGGAATTCGCTTTGTGCGGAAGCCGCCCCTAGCCAAAGCGGTTGGGAGTGAAGCGAGGATGAAAAATATAAAAGAGGAAGGAACCGAATCACGCAATCACACGGGATGAAGAAATTCGATGGGCAGATAATTTATTTTCCCTACAAGAGTCTCAACTGCTACCAAGTATCGAAAGCCAGTGGGACTATTCCCAATTGGAATCTGTTTTAGGCTGCAGGGAGTAAGGAGGGGACAGAGGCGTGTATTCCATATAGGCACATAAGAACTGCCTACCCCACCTTACTCAAATGAAAATATTTATATTCCTAACATGGAAATCATTCTACAATTTAACAAAATACAGGCGAATTTCCAGCCACTATATCTTGTCAAAAGCAGGAGATAAGTATGTAAAATGAAGCATAATTCATATTCAAATGTTGACTATATTCCGCATAAAAATGTACATGTAATACGCGTTCAAGGAGTCAAGATTACTTTGTTTTAGTGTCGAAAAAGGCCATGCCTTTCGGTACAAATAACAAATATGACAACAGTGCCATCTGTTGGTAGCTCTATCAATTAGTACAACTTTACTAAAGAAATAATTTTCGTATTATGTTGGCTATCTTTCATGCAATTTTGCGGTAGAAAAAATATGGAAATTTGATATACTCGTATCCTGTAATCGGCTTGTAACATGCATAAATGAATCAGTTATTTAGATATTTGATGTGGCGGGTAATATTAACTACCATCGGCTGAACTCATCAGCTTAGGGATTCATAGCAAAAACTTAACTAAGCCTGTCCTTTTTTTTCCTTTTTTTCCTTTTTCCTACTGCCTATCCAGATTAAAAACTCTGTGCACGCCATTGGGAGAGAGAGTAGATTACCAAGAAGAAAGTTGGGAAGAACCTGGATATTAAGATCTGGTCACTAAACACGGCTATTACTATTTCAAGCAACGTTTCAATTGTGAATGGGGTCTTTCACATTAGTTATTTCCATTATTAGTTATGGAGCTTTGTAATATTTAATAGCTGTCAAAATATTTGACAAGACGCCATGCTGTTAATTCCATTTCTTTTTTACATTTGTAAAATGATTAAAACGATTGTTGAAATCCGGCATTAAAGAGGTAGTAAATAAACCTTGTAAATTAGTTACCTGCTATCATAGTCGAAAAAGTCTTCTAGTGTTATTTTTTACTGTTAAAAGTATTTTTCTATGTGCATCTCTAAAATCTACACAAAGTCTTATTCTCGTTTCGTCTGTATACAAATTAGGGGCCACACTTCCAGCGCAATCTACGCGCATTTCCGACAAAATAAAAAATAATGAAAACAAACAAAGCAACAAATTACCATTAATTTTGCATTCGCCCCAAAGCGAAAGCGCATTATGTTATTTGCTCTTAGGCTTTCACCCACCCCACGGCAAGGGGTAGATTTCGAAGCCTATGATAACAGGCGCAACCAACACCTTAGGTTAACTTTTGTAATCCTCCAGTCCTCCTTGGGAGGGAGGCTTCTTGGCAAATAATATTATAACTACTCGAGTCACACCAGATAAGGTTCCCTTTTCTTGTTTAATCTTGACTACCCCGAGCCTAAGCTGGTCCAGGGGAGCTCAAGGTTTTCTGTGTAAATATATTTATCAGATGTTTCAAATGTCTGCGCATAATTCAAAATGAAAAAAAAAACTATCGTCTGAAGCTGCCAATTACTATCTTAGTACTTGAGTTTTTTCATAGTTTGTAAAATCAGGCATAGCATAATGGTTTACAACATGCTATTATAATATGATTATTAACGGCGTCCATGGTCGAGGGTTCAAATCCCGGCGTGCGCAAGTAATTTTTATTTAATTAATTTGTGTTATTTCACAATTAATCAGTTAAAAATAATATATGGTATATTTACACACGTTCCAAAGTGAAAGATACTCTCAGTATCGCCCTGGTGAAAGACCACCATTCAGAATTTAAACGTTGCTTGAAATGGCTTTTAGCCGTGTTTGGTGACCAGATCTGAATAGCCTTCCCCACCTTTTCCCCACCTTCCTCTTCCTCTTCTCCTCCTCCTCCCCAATACCTTCAGCCTCACAACATTTCCCAATTGGGGATGCCACAGTCTCACTGTCTCCAGACGGTTGGGAGCAGTTGGAACACTTGTGTGGTATTCATGTGAAAAAAAAAAACACCGTCTATAACAATTTGCCCGAGGAATGCAGACATGTGTGCGCTTCGGACAAATCTTCAAATGATGTTCTGATATCTTATTTTTTTAAATGCTATTTGGAAAACCATTTATCATAGATTGCACCTGATAGCTGTCCTTAACCTTTGCATATTCTGATATAGGTATATTTCTCTCTTCTAAAACGTTGTTATATATTTCTATTGAATCTGTATGTTTTGAGCCTGTACATTTGTTCATATTATTTTTTTTACTGTTTATATATATATATACGAGTATACGTTTTTTTGTTTTTATATTTTCATTTACATATTTGCCTTGAAAACTTTGTTAAACTTAATATTATGTAGCAAATATTAACAGTCCCAAAATGAGTTGAATTGATAACTCATGGGATTGCAACATTATTGTATGTCTTTGAATAAAAATTAAAAAATTTCAAATTGCGTTTTTCATTAAAAAGAGATTAATAATTAATGATATTCAACGTTTTGATAATAATTCCTCATTGAACAAATAGACTTGCAAATAAATTATGTTCCCCATATTCGTTTTATAATTCTAATTTATGGCATATTGATTATTATTCAAAAGAAGAATATAAAAACATAAGGCATTAGCAAATTTCAAACAGCATTGAATAAAAATTACCTCATTTTTCTTGCAAAGAATTTAGCATTTGATTGCGCTCTTCATAAAAAACGGTAATAATTGATAATTCAACGATTTGATGCTAACTAACAGGACATTGAACAATCGGACCCCGGTGTACGGGCGTTGTATACCGAACAAAAACGCTAATGTATCCGATTCAGTGTAATTGTGTATTCATGGAATAAACGATATTATATTATACAACTTTTGCCAGCGTCATTTATTCCGAACAGAAGCAAATAAACGAATTTATCAATGGACACTATTAGACCCGCAGTATTAACGCATTGTGAATTCAAATCACCTTTATCATCATATATCTCGACCTCGGATGCTGTGGTCATCACACTGCTTTCTTCATAATGTCACTTAGATTTAATAAATATGAATATTTTGTTGTACGCTTTTAAAAAGAAACGTTTCTTCTTCGTTTTGTTTCGCTTTGATTTTGGGATTGGACAGAATAATTATAGATATTTACATCTCTTCTACGTAATCACAATCTCACAATCGAAGTAATGTTGCAAGCTGAAAATAATTACATTTAACTAGAAATTTCAGGCGGAAAAACCTGTATAAATTTCATGACTCCAGAGCTCACCATTTGAGAGTAGTTGCTAAGATAAATAAGCATATTGTCCGCAATAACAGTAAAAGTAACATGGATCCCTTAACTTTAGGAACCGTTAGGACCTAACTGAATCAATATTTATATTTATAATTTCTTCAAAAGATTGGTATTCACTTTGCGGTGTCATTATTAATAAATTAATTAAAAATTATTTTGTATTCACCACTTTATTAATATACACATACCTAAATGTTTCGAAATCGATGCTTTCTTCATCAGGAATATATAGAATAATAAAAAATAATAATGTCAAGTATAGACAAGTGATAAAATATATAACACAATAATGTAAGAATAGACATTTAACATTGTCTATTCTTATATTAATAAAGTGGTGAATACAAAATAAATTTTAATTGTTTAAACATTCCTTTTCTTCTGTGATTTAAAAGTTTTTGCATGTATGACCCTTTTCAGCCTGTTGATATGTGCTCATTGTGACAGAAAAAACGCACGCAGGCAGCTTAAACAGCTCGAGATAATCCGAAGAAACTGGCCTTTAGAGCTTTTAAGTAATATAGCATAACAAACAAGGCTGACACGTCCGCAATTACGCGCACGTAAGTAAAGTTGCCATCTCGAAAGCTTTTTGCCGCGTTACTTGGCTCTGAGCGTAAATTGCGTAAATTTACAATAAATTTACAATTTACACCGGCCTTCTGTTGCTTGTTACGTGTAACTCGCGATAGTTAGGCCCCTCTTGTACTTGTAATGTGCTGTTTGACTAATGATTCACGTCGTTTGGACGTACATACAATCACACGACGATGTAAAGTGAGCGTACCTAATCTTTTTTGAGAGTTTGCTTCTTGAGGAGTTGAGTGCTAAAAAGTGTTCTATCTCTGGTATTTTAAGACGATGATCGATTTCTGCGTTTCTCTTCGTTAAACCTCGGTTATATAATATTGTAACTATGGTTTTCATGTATGGTCGAGATTCCCTCATTTCTTTTTCTTCCGCGTAATACTTACGTCTTCCTGTTTTACATGACTTTATTTATGACAATCCATGAATGCTGTACCAGATATTTGCACTAACGTAGTTAAATAATGAACAAATTCAAAGTCCATTATCTCAGTTTGGCATTTAGCTATAATATAATAATAAGAGTTAATATCTATAGCCCAGTTTTTTTTAAGGTTCACCTCAAGTGGGCTTTTCACCTAACTAACTAACTAACTAACCTAACGTAATGTAATTGTAAAATAACAGATATACTACATAGTATATCTGCTATTATAGTATAATATCAAATGAGTAGCTACTCTTCTTTTGCCAATAACCTTCTAATGCATATAATATCAATGACAAATAGGAAATGTGTCCTGTGCGTGCAAAGTCATACCATCTCAGCCCAAAACATTGTAATTTAATTAAGTTTTAATCTGGAGTGCCCTACCAGGTAAGTATGTTTTCTGTATATGTACATAATAAGATAAACCCTAGCAATGTATAGCGCCCTTGAGGTGATTTTTAACAAAAACGGCGCTATACAAATCATCCAAGTATTATTATTATAAATTAAAACTATGACATAAAATACTCATGAGCAGCAGACTCATTTACGTGCACAATTTAGAATAAACTAGGGGTATAAATAATCAAATGTGAAGTACAAATATCAAAAGAGCAAGAAAATCTGCACAAAAAAAATATATATATATGATTTGCGGCAGTGTGATTTTTCAATTGTAAATAGCGTGAAAAAAATGTTTCATCCTCATCAGCACAACACGCGCAGGATTCGACTTGGTCTACTCCACAAAGTTCCACTCCGGCTCCATTATGATTATGTTATCTAACTTGTAAAAATTAAAGTAGTAATTTACCCGGAATGTGAGACATTGCACATTAACTGTGTGTATTGTGCTGGTGAAAGTGTAAATGTGTGGTTAGATCAAGTGGAAAAAAATCTTGAAGTCAATGGCCTTAATTATTATCTTGGAATGCATTCCGTATCTGGGCGGAATACGGTTGAAACTAATGTGTTTTTAATAATACAACTTCATGTTAGAAACTGATAGCTTTTTCAAAAAGAAACGTCGATTATAAACATTGAAGTATATAAATGGAGTAAACATCGGCGTTTGAAATATGGGCAAAATAAATTAGGCCAATTGGCTACATTGAGATAAGACGGGCTGTCGATTACAAGCGCTCGAGGAGTATGGATCTCCAAATTTTACTGCAAAATGCTTACATGACTGCACAAGTCGCTGTGGAAAAAATATAAAAACCAACGGTGTAACCTTTTATCGGTTTTACCATAATAAATATATTGTAAATTGGCATTTTATTGCTAAAAAAAACTCAAAGAGCATCCCAAGTCGACACACGCCGCTGGTAAGAAATGAACCGGGTCGCGGCGGTGCGTTCCTTTCATTCGGGGTCGGAAGAATTCGGGCTACGTCGGCAGCCACTTCATCCCATTTCCAATTTAACGCGCGAGAATAACTTTTTAGAGTGATTTTGCAAGGAACGTTGACTCTATTTATATACCTCTATGATTGTATAGTAATTTTAAGTATTATTATGTTCAAGTTTCACAAACTAAACACATTTTTTTCGAATATTATCTCAAAAAGGACATATAAAAAAATCTATCAAACTCGATTCCTCACTTGCAGTAAATGAAATACGTTTTCAACTTTTCAAGATTTACATTTAACGAACACCACCTCCGTGTGAAAACGTTTCTATGCCCGTCATAATAAAATATGTGATTTGATTCAGTAGAATTAAACCCCGGTTCACACACGGTCTAGCAGCGTTCAATAGATCAACTCGCCGTCGTATCATATGTACTGATCAATCAGGCGTTTTAAATGGCTGAAGACGTTTTATTATCCCATATAATGGAAGGTATTCCCGTGTCTTCTTTCAACTCTACCTCACGCTTCAGCTTGCCCATAAATCATCAATTGATTCAGTACCTATGAAAGGAGAAGCAGTTCGTATTTCATCAACCTCGGATGGTCGATGGAACTTTGCGAGTTGAATCACCTCAGCGGGTTGAACTACAAAACGAAACAACGGTTAGTTGAACGCATATCGTAGCATTTGAGATTGAAATTTAGATACGTGAAAATAGGTGGCGTCAGAGTGGGAGGATAAATTACAATCAAGTTGATGGAAGAAAGAGTCGAGGGTATCCCAGCTTCCTTGGATTCTTCGATCCATGTTTTCATGTGGCACGTTCAAGTTAATCAAAAACTGAAAGCTGTTCGTATCAAGATTTTCTATAATACTACATACAAAATGATGTGTATTTTAAGAACTTCTGGCAACTGGATGGGTGCTTTACAGATTTTATTCAACAATTTTCATGATCTTATACATAAAATTAAGCTTTAGACTCTTAAGGCGATTATTTTTTGTCGACTTCTTCAGAGTAAGAATATCATGAAATTTAAATCGTCCAACATTAAACTTGATCTGCAAGTAAAACATGTCTGGGCCTAGATTCGAATCGAACAAATATCTAGTCGATAATAAAGAAGCGAGAGATGCAAAAAAAAAATAATATCGTCAAGAAAGATAAGAGTCAAGCCGAAGCAAGAATAGCCAAGAAAAGATCAGGAGAGGCGAGAAGAAGCGGGAAGCAAAAGGAAGCGAGAACCGAAAAATGACAACCAACACTCAATCAATTAATTTATTCCTTCCCATCCGAGATTCTAATATTGGCTTATTAGGTTGCCATGTATACCGGTCGATTATATTCCAACCTCCTTCCCATCCCCAGAGCATGTGTTTCAATTCCTAACAAAACAGTGCCCCCTGGTGTACCGGTCGCACCGGGACAGGAGTACTCCTGGCTGAGGTGGTACATTCATATCGTATCGTATCGTATCCCAACTGCTCCCGAACGTTCGGAAACAGTGGGACTATATCCCTAATCGGGGTATGTTTTGATACTTACGGGAGTTAGGAAGGAAAGGAGACGGAGAAGAAAATAGTTGAAAAGTACTTGACTATCATATATGGTCACCAAACATGGCTAAAGCCAATTCAAGCAACTTTTCGATTTTTAATGGTGATCTTTCATCCGGGCGATACTGACAGTATCTTGTACTCTGGAACGTGCCGCAAATATACGATGTATTTATTAATTGTGATATAACACATTTTAATTAATTTAGCGAACACAGTGATTCGAACCCGCGACCTCTAGATCTTAAGAATCTTAATCCCTCGACCACAGAGGTCGTCATATGTGTCAGTATCATCTAATTTTAAGACCAATTTTAACGCCCATCGCCTTATTCTCACATGTTATGTCCTCCATGAACACCACAGACAATATGAGAATACCTTTTACCAACACGGATCTCATTGTTCCCCTAACCATAGAGCAAAGCAACCGTCTTGTTTATTGTGTTTGGCATCTCGGTCGGTATAAACAAACTAAATACACCGTTAAACAGTGCACCGAGCAAACAACAGGCAGATTGATTAAATCCAGCCCTTGCTCGGTGTTCTCCCGAGCTGGGAATTTCCTGGGGAAGTCTGGCTCTTCCTTATTCTCCCGTACTTAAGCGAAGTCTGTACAGTGTACAGTGTACGGTGTCTCCTGTAGAGGAGTGACTTCGTAGATAGTTGGGAAGTTGATTTAAATTTCAACGATTATGTCGGAAAAGCGATGTGACCTAAAACAAAACAGGTAGGTAGGTAAACACTGGTAATAATTTCTTCAAAAGATTGGTATTCACTTTGTGGCATCATTATTAATAAATAATTAAAAATTATTTGTATTCTATATATTCCTGATGAAGAAAGCATCGCTTTCGAAACGTGTAGATATGTGTATATTAATAAAGTGGTGAATACAAAATAATTTTGAATTCATTTACTTCGTCAACATTCTTTGTTCGAATTCTGATTTCTTCAATAGAAAAAAATGACTCAAACAACAAAGCGTTTTATCTTATTTTCGCACAGTTAAATTGATATTACAAAGCTCCATAGCTCATGATGGAAATAAAATTTCCAGCTACTTTCAACCAGAAATACAAAGTACAAAATTCATGGCTCAGCGTCAGAGAGATGTGCTGTTTCATACAAACTGATTTGACTAGTCAAGTACCTCCCAACCTTCCCCTTTTCCATATTCTTCCCATTCTCTTTTCCTTCAACCTCACAACGTATACCAAATTAATAGGGGATGCGATAGTCCCAATCTCTCCGGTCAGTACCATTCTGCCTTAATCCTTTTTTTCAAACAGACCTCCAGCTGTATGGTTAATATGTGGGTTGGGTCCTCGGATCATAGATATAGTCTACGATTTGAGGTTGGGCTATTTTTTGCACTTTTGATACCGCTCCTGGGCGGGAACCAGGCGGGGGAGGGGTGCACAGTAGGCCAGCACGTGGGAGCGCGGTTCCTTGAAAAAAAAGTCGCTCGTTCCGTGTAAAATCTTTTATTTATTTGTAAGAAACAAACAGCTTTTAATAAAAATTTATATACAACAGAAGTTTAACAAAAGGTAAGCCAACAAAGTGTCTTGTGCCAACAGTGGTTAAATAAGGATGTTTTATTAGAAAAGAAAACAAAATAAGAAGGGAGGGGAGAGAGGAAGAGGAAGATAGGATCGGGACAGGAGATGATCTGGATACATTTTATACTCTTGCATCAATTTGTAGTCGTACGTATTACTTCGGTTCAATATTTTGAAAGGGTATTGTGAAGAATGTCGATATTCCGAAATTATGCGTTATATTGCTGATAAATACTGGAAATTGAAGAATTTATCCTAAGATTGGTTCTGCATGCGGGCAAATAAAAAAAAAATCGGTTTGCCGGGTAGGTTTTGATGCTATGTGAACGTTTATAAAGTTAATGAGCTCTGGCTAGTCCAGGCTATTATTCATCATTTTAAATAACAAATTTGATAATAAATGATACCTATGCGATCGTTTGATGCCTGTATCGTGCACATTTCCGCTAACACAATCTAAATCAGTGTAACGCTGTAAGTTTCATTAAATCGTTAATCAAGACGTTTGAGGGCACCGATTCAACCGTAAACGAGAATAAAAAAATAGGGCGGCCACTGGGCGGGAGGAGCGATGAGAACATTGCGCGAGCTAGAAATCGAATTTACTGTAACAGGTCTTGGATGCAGCAAGACGGAGACACCTGCAATGTATCCAATGTGACTATACCGGCGGTGAAGGACTTGCTCCCTAACAAACTGACGTCGCTCAGACTTAACACCCCCTGATTTTTTTTACTAGAGTAATTTTGAAAGTCGGGTATACTTGAATAAAGCAGCCACAATACACGCAGCTTTCCTCTATGGTGTTTAAATCAATTAATGAAGAGGAAAAATTCCAATTGACGACAGTTAACTCTTAGATCAGCGACGTCATCAGCTATTGGAAGACTGAAGGAACCAAAGCGCACACCAGATACGAAGTTTGGTGAGGGAGCTTTCAGCGTGTCAGGAATAAAGTCTGGAATAAACTGCCATACGACCTACGATTGATTAAATACTCGGCAGAATTTAGAGCGAAACTTAAAACTCATCTCTTCGGAAAGTCATACATATGAATGTTTCAGTTGCATACCCAATTTACAAAGCGAAGCTGACCGTTAGGACGCACCTAAAGTCATTAATAGAACATTTTGAAACTTTTCATAATCCGCGACATTGGAAATAACTATAAATATTTGTAAATAAATAAATTAAAAATTACTTTGTAATCACCACTTTATTAATATATACATAGCATCATCATTCATTTTATGAATACTTTCCAGTCCTAAAAATTATAATCACCACTTTATTAATATATACATAGCATTATCATTCATTTTATGAATACTTTCCAGTCCTAAAAATTATAAGTATCTCAATAAATACCAACTCTTCTTGTGCCACCAATCTTCTAATAAATGTAACATCAATAGAAAAGGAGCAACAAATGACCATGTAAAACTATCATCTCTATAAATAAATTTTCTAATAAAACTGTGTTCATCTGTAATAAAACTGTGTTCATCTGAAGCGACCTGCCAGATAAGTATGTTTTTCTGTATCTGTTTGTATACAATTAGTTAAGAAATATTTGTACAGCGCCCTTGAGGTAATTTTTCACAAAAACGGCACTATACAAATCATACAAATATTATTATTACTAGACGAGAATGTTTGTCAGGAGGTCAGCCAACATCCCGCGATTTTCCTGTTTGTTTGCATTAAGTTTTTAAAACATGCATTCTCATACGACTTATAGATTTTTATGTATTGGGTTTTCAAAAGCCCAAATACTTATGTCTTACCATACATAAAGAGTATATAGGTAGTATATAGGAGTACATGGCTTACCTATGTACATAAAGAGAATATAGGTAGTATATAGGAGTATATGGCCTACCTATATACATAAAGAGTATATAGGTACTATATAGGAGTACATGGCATACCTATATACATAAAGATACATAGGGATTGCTCTACCAGGTAAGTCTGTTTTCTGTATATGTACGAGTAATATAAACCCTAGCAAGTAGTATTTGTACATCGCCCTTGAGGTGATTTTTCACAAAAACGGTGCTATATAAATCATCCAAGTATTATTATTATTATAAAACTATACATAAAATAGTAGGTAAGTACCTACCTACAAATTCTTGACGAAATTACAAAAATCTCTCTACTAAACTTAACTGTACATAAACTCTTCCAGGAAGGAAAATTTTAACAAAGCTATGTCTAAATAACTTCACAAATATTTGCTCCCCTTAGTCCACAATTAAAAATGTTTTAATATGAACTTTGACCTTTGAAACTTTGACCTTTGATCCTTCACTGTAGTAATTCATTTCATACTTTTGAGACAATTAGTCTCTTCTTTGTAATGTTTAAGTTTGTTTTATTTTTTATTATTTTTCGGCAACGTAGAAGTCTAGGTCATTGCTTCTGTAACGTGAGTGGTGAATGTAGTCATTTGATTTCTATACACGTCACAGCTATTTCACCTTCCGGAGGTAATTGAATATTGAAAAAATAGATCTAATCATAGTTTGAAGTTATTTTTTTAGCGCTAACTAGGTGATAAACAAAGGTGGTGAAAAAATTCGTCTATAAATTACATTTTTTTTTTATGTAGGTAGGTATAAATAAAATCTATCCATTTTCTCGTAGTTGTTCTGTCTTTACTAAGGTCATACATCGCAGGAGATAATGAACAGTGAGATTTCGCAACCCACCCCCGCCTACACACTCTAATTGCAAATGTGAACTTCGCTGCATTCACTTCATTCGTTACACACAGAACAAGCTTGACTTACCTTTCAACGTTTATATTACAGGATTATGTTACATTGTGAATGAACGGAAATGAAAATGATTTTATTTTTATAATATGACGGAATGAACATCCTAGGATACAATAACGACTTGTTTCCTCGCAGAATATCTTAGTATATCATCATCTCTCTTCTTGTGGGGTAAGTTATGGTAAATTGGCAGTAGTTTAAAAAAAATTCTGCCATGATATAACCTATCGCTGTATAGCTATATATGTATACTGCTTGTAATTTATTTGTATATTTCTGGGTGTCTTTGAATAGGTTGTTTAGCAGTCATTTAAAAAAAGGCTATTATAAAACTACCTTATTTTACCCCACATACTTTTATGTGATATATACTCAGTCTGTCTTAGAGTAATACGTAGGTTACACGTAGCCAGTAGCAAGGACAGTGATAAATGGTAACTCAATCACTGTCCTGAGAAAAGTGATAAAACTGTAAAAATCCACACGTGCAATTAAGTAAGTGCTTTAGTAAACTCTTGTAATTGTAGTAAAACTTGATTGCTTGCGTGTCCAAACAGCGCGACAATAGCCGCAACCTAACTACAAGAACTTAATCGAAAAACTAAAATTTCTACTCAAAGGTAACTTACTACTTGACACTGTTCAGACGCTTAAAATGACATGAACATGTCCGGTGAATTAAAATGAATTAAACTATTTAGTTGCTAACGGCTGCGTGTGACACAATAATAAATAATAAAAACATGTATCTGTCAATAAGTTATTTTATTTTTAAATATTATATGGCTTTAGCAATTGACAAAAAGGTCACTGCTCAGCTAACTAACTATACATTCCAGAGCCCGGAGTGCCGCTGGTATTCAGCAGTGTCTAAGGTCATAAGTCATAAGAGTCATATTGTCCGGAGCCAGTGCAGTGTGACTATGGCTTTCCTAATTATTGGAAATTTGGGCACGCTATAAGCTTGGAGAGTACCTGAATGTATTTTGTTAGCCATAAGTAGTAATAATAGATTGTCTATAGTTAGTGATAAGAAAGAAAAAAAAACATTTGTACAGTGCCCTTGAGATAATTTTTCATAAAAACGGTACCGTACAAATCATCCAAATATTATTATTACTATTATTACCCACCGATATTTAGACAATATTATGGTCCCTAAACACAGATAAAGCCATTTCAAACAACGTTTCATTTCTGAGTGGTATCACCGGAGCGATACTCAGTACCTACAGCTTGAGTTTAAGCTCGTTTAGATCTTGAAAGATGGTCTTTCTGGATACTACGAATATCTCGGAACCGCTCTAGAGCGAGGTTCAAATGTGCTTTAAGAGGCTCACTTTATTCCATAGGGTCTTTGGGAGTCTCTCCCCAAATGAAAACTCCTTCAAGGAAACTCTCGGGTGACCGGCTAAAGGGGGCGGGTATTTGAATCCACTTACTACCAGTCCGATCGCAATGCTCATCCTCGACGGGTTATCTATGCTAGTTTGATTAACTGTTTGGGCAATCTTGGTTTCATTTGATTACTAGCTGACGTGTCGTTTGGGTGCCATAATTGATTTGACAGCGAAAGTCATGCTTTATGATGACTGTTACTATCTCTAAACAAAGAAACGATCTTATGAAAATTTTATTTCATTGCAAACATTATTTTTTCAAAATATATCCAAATAATAAATTTCTTAAATAGGTACCTACTCCATTTTGAAAATTTTCTATCCAAACAAACCTTTTGAATATGTAATCTGTGGCTAACAAGAGTGATTTTAGAACGTTATAGCAACAGTTTTGCATATTGGATTTCATTCAAAAATCTAAACCATCCCGGCACTAATAAGAACAAACTGTAATATTTTCCGCCAATAATTTTCTAGTAAATGGGGGACACACAGACAACATTCATGTTTATATACAGAGATTGTTTAGCAATTTAATAAAATTTCTGTTGTTTATATTTATTTCTTTTAGATTTTGACCACACAGGAAAACATATTAAGAGGTACGGTTACGCTGCCTTTTACATACATAACTTAATTTTGGATTTGAGGCTAAAATATGTAGTAGATGTGAGAAGTGTTTTATTTATTTTTGTTTTAAATTATGGCATGAAAAAAATCAATTTTCGTAATTTTATAGGCAACTTCGAAAATTATTTGCGGGTTTACTGTATTTTGTAGAAAAATAAATAGTATTTGCTGTGTAAATATGATTATGTAAATAAAAATACATAAACAAAACATTTAAAAAAAAAAAAGTTTTTTTCGGATCGATATTTTAAATTATGTACGGCAAATTTGTGTTCCAATGTAAATTGGTCGTTGTTTTTTAATTTAAAGTGCATCATAATGCTTATTTCAATATTTTTTAAATTTTTTATTTCATTATATTTTCAAAGTAGACGAGGTAAAACTTTTTTTAAATCACCTTTATCCCCCAAATAATTGTTAAAGGTGCCTCTAGAATCGTGAAAAATCAATTCCTTTAATTGCCTATATTTCATAATGTAAAACAAAAATAAATGAACTACTTCTAATATGTACTAGATATTTACCCTTGTGATGAAAAAAGGTCATTTGGTTTCGGTGAGTATTTTGACCTCAAATCCAAAATTAAATTTTGTATGAAACAGGGCGCGCAGCCGTTCCTCTTAAACATATATCTTAAACTATATCTTTCCTTATTTATAGGAGTAAATACAGTATTTTTTGTGTTACTAACAAACCTTGTATACAATAGAGTCCTGACGTGTACGGCGAGAGGAGGTAAAACAATATGTTTCCTTAAAGCGTCGTGGGAAGGGGTCGGTAACATCGACTGTGCTTTAAAACTTTGCCGTTTATTTGAAACAAGGCTTACTGTTTTTAGATTTTTTGCCGACCAATTTTGGCCGTATGGCAACTAACAGGTTAATAAATAAATAAATTACTTTGCATTAAATTGATAAAAGATAACTTGACAAATCCGATGGGTACGGACGGGAATGGAGTGCGGATGGTATCCCGTGGGAGTATTCATTAAACCCAATAATAAAATAAAATTGTTTATTCATTCGTCGGGTCCTGCCCACGCGCCTTACCGGAATTGTCCCATTCGATTCCCGCCGGCCGACTGTCAATTCGTAATAAATAATTATTGCTTTTATTGGGCGGTCGTAAATAATAATAAACGAAAGATTAAGCCTTGGAGTAGATAATTAATGAAGTAATCTGGACATTGGTCGCGTGGTCCATTTGAGGCCACGCGGGAGGTCTGAATTCAATCTACGACTACGGCCATGATTATTTTAATGACTTTTAAAACTTTATTTAATCTGAAGAAACAGTACGTTTATCTGCAATTTCACGTGAAATCTCCCCAAGATAAGTCTATGATAACTTCATTAATTAAATGACATAATATACTCTATTTGGTTATGTGGACACAAATAACCCCCCTTATGACAAAAGTGTTTAATTTACCGTGGTTATTTTTTATTCTCCAGTACATGGTACATTAATTTTTGTAAAAAAATTCCAAGGTATGGGCTTGGGCGCGAAAATGAACAATCCGAAAGCATGTTACCTTTTGTCTGCTGATGATGCGGTGCTTATTTTTAACATTATGGAAGAACTAAAATCTGGAATATCGTGTCTAGGGAAGACGAAGTATGAAGAATATTTTGCCGGTCAGTGGCTGAGTTGCATCGCGTCTGGGTCCCATGATGAGCTCAATCCCTCGTCTGGCTAAGTCCTCAGCAACATCTTCCGCTCAGTGAGATACTAGTAGGAGATTTTCAAATATTGTTAGGTTATTCGTAACCCGGAAATGTTAGTCTTTCTTTAAAAAAATAAATGAAAATGTCGACTGTTCCTCATTTTCTATCGGAAAAACAAGCCGTAAATTCGACAATAGAATTAAAAAAAAATGTAATATGTCACTAACCAAATTATTTCAAGCAATCATAGTTTCGATAAAAATAGGGGGATCAATATTCTTCTATTAATAGTAAAGGTAAATGCTTACATAATTTAGAAGCCTTAGAAATTAAGAAATTCCTCAATAATTAGTCTATTATTAACAATAAAAAAATCTGTCTTGCAGCCCCATCTTACATATGTTCCCTTTCACCCCTCCCTCAATCTATTTCCCTACTGTTTCTTAATTCCAACCCCCACTGTGACACCTAATATATATGTTCTGCCATAATTTTGTAATGTTGTTAAGTTAGTATATATTTTGCCCTGATGAACGAACGGTTGTTCTGAAACCGGTCGGCGTATAAAATAAAATGTGGTGAAAACAAAGTTTTATTGTTTCATTTAATTAAATATAAATGAAATTGTTTTATGTTGAGTACAAGTCATACGTGAATAATTAAACGCAAGTAATGAAAGGTGTGGTTTCAATATATGTAAAAATGATCTGAAAACATGTTGCCTGTTGCGTGCTGATGGAACAGTGCTCATTTTTAGCATCATGGAAGATCTACAGTCTCTCATGTCTAGGAAAAACGTTATGAATGATAAATACTTGGAGCAAGTGATTAAGTTTTTTTTTACATTTGCGAAATATGTTAACGAGAGACAAATATCCTGATATGGACATTGAAAGAAGGGTAAACATAGGGAATTCTAGGAGAACTGAATATCCTGGAATTATCTAGTTCTTTATGCAAACTTTAATGGATGGTATTTAACCGTTAGAGTGCCGACGAGCGCCATCGCGCACGTGCGCGCAGTAACTAATCAGCTAACTAAATCAGTTGCTGTTTAGCGCGCGGCAGGGAAGGTCGCTCGCTCGCATCGCTATTTTTTTTTATCTTTCTACTTGTTACATAAAGTTCAAATTATAATATTATTAGTAATTACAACATAAAAAAGATTTAGGAAAAGTAAATTTTTAACCCAAAATGTCGGAATACGATATAATAGTTCGAGTGAAAATGATCGTTCTTCAAGTTGTCAAGAAAGTGATAGTGGGAGTGACATTGTGGTGCGCTCACACCGCGTAATGAAAATTTTGAGTGATCAATTATTTTGCTGATACAGAGGATGTACCGGACTGCGAAAATGCGGATGTGACCTTGACCCAATTACTTTTATATTCCAGTTTTTGTTATAATTTTTGTTCACAATATATATTTCCATAATTTTCTTTGTATTTTATTATCCTTGTACATGTTTTTATTAAGAAAACACCGAAAAAATTATTTAAAATAGATACAGTTTTTTTTCGAGACAAGGGTAAGTGGCATCAAAAACAAAAGATTTCTTTGGAATTTTTAAGTATGTATGAGTAAAAAACAATGGCACTTAAAGGGTTAAATCAATTAACGGGGTGGCTCCGGCTTACCTACCGTCAACTCTTAAGTCGGCGACGTCATCAGCTATCGACAAGCTGAAGGAACCAAAATGCACACCAGATACTAAGTTTGGTGAGCGTGATTTCAGCGTGTCAATAAACTGCCATACGATAAAGACTCGACAAAATTCAGAGCAAAACTCAAAGTCATCTCTTCGGAAAGTCATATCCATGAATGGTTCAGTTGCATACCTAATTAATAGCCGTTAGTTCCTGCCTAAAGTAATTGACAGAAAAACTTTTCGTAGTCCGCGACACGGTAAATAACTATTATTTTTAACTTTAAATAATTATTATCGAAAATCTGAAATAAAATAATGTTTTAAATAAATACCTCCTATTATTTTGCCAATAACCTAATAAATATAATATCAAAGACAAATAGGATTTAAACAGTAACTGCAATATCATGCAATGCGCAGTGTTTTCTCAAGCCAAAACTTTGTGATTTAACGTTTTAATCTGGAATGTTTCTGTATCTATTTGTACATAATGAGATAAACCCTAACAAGTAACATTTGTACAGCGCCCTTGGGTGATTTTTCACAAAAACGGAGCTATACGAGTATTATTATAAATAAAAGTATTTATCACAATATTTTGAAATCAAACAATGTGAAAAAACATTTTACAGTAGTTTATCTATCGTCGAATTCGCATTATAGGCACATGTTAGGGATTTGTAACATGTTTTATAATAATATCTTGTTTCATATATTAGGTATGTTATCACAGACAACACGTGTTATCATTGTTATGAATGAGATCAAGTCTATTTATATGAAATGTAATGAATACAAAACACATGTTTGTCTGCGCGGTTCATTCTTCCGCCATTAAAAAGCTGAAATGAGAAACCGCACGAAAGCCAACTAAAACATTCGGATTCGTTTAACTACTGGAACGAAACAACGTTGGATGTTTTGTAATGCAAATAAATTTATGAATGTATTTATTTGCCTCCATAAAACTTTAAACTGTTCAAACATCCGGATCGAAACTGCACACATATTTGAAAATTTATATGTGCAGGTGGTCAAAAGAGGAACTAATGAACAAACTTCTTTTGCACACGTAGTCAACATATCTACAATACTGACACAGAGTGGAAGATTCTCTGAGCATCGCCCTGGTGAAAGACCAGCATTCAGAATTGAAACGTCGCTTGAAATGGCTTTTAGCCGTGTTTGGTAACCAGATCTGAATAGCTAGGTATTTCCCACCTTCCTCCTCCCCTTCTCCTTCTCCTCCCCAATACCTTCAGCCTCACAACATTCCCCAATTGGGGATTCCATAGTCTCACTGGCTCCAGGCGGTTGGGAGTAGTTGGAACTCTTGTGCGGTATTCATATAAAAATATTTAAAAAAACTGCGCGAATACTTGGAGCAGGGCGATGAGTTTGTATATTTGGGAAGTATGTTTACGAGAGATGGAAAAACTGATAGGGATATTGAAAGAAGGGTGAATGCAGAAAACTCGTAGGAATATTGTGTACAGCTAATACTTTGTGATTGTTAATTATAAAAATAAAATAAAACCACTTAGTATAACACCACTTTGATCAAGTATTTTTCCTGAGAGTATCTTCCACTCTCGAAGCTGCGCAAATATACTATGTATTATTTTTAATTAATTAATTGTGAAACAGCACAAATTAATTAAATAAAATTTACTTTCGCACGACGGGATTTGATCCCGCGACCTTCGGATTCGTAGTCCAGAGCCTTTACCCCTCGACCATGGAGGCCGTATTATAACAAATCACCAATGTATTTCCCACATTCCTTAAATGAATTTCATTGGAAATAATTTAGTACTAAATTTTAGTTTCTCAATTCCATATATGGATGATGGTGCGTATCTAATTAGGTTTGAATTCCCTTGTAATAATTGTATCTGCCACAACTGCATAATCCGTTATTTGAAACTCTTCTATTCTATTACAGGACAGTTTCTGATAACTCGGAACATAGAAATCGTACTTCTGATATACAATATTTAATGTGTTGTAGTTTCCGATCCGGCAGTATTCCTCTCAGTGAAATTATCCCGCTGTATACTGTACGGTGTACAGCAGTGGCGTGCCGAGAATTTTTTATTTGGGGCTGGGAGGGGTTAAATTTGATGTAGTTTTACGGCCGTTCTTCCCAAATTTTCGAATGATCAATCTGAGTTACCAAGTTAGCCAAGTGTTTTGTTGAGCATTCGCTCTGTTTGCCTGTTTCCAAGCACTTTTTATCCTAAAATGTCTATGGAGGTGCCCGCCCACTTTCGTAGACTATCAAATAGTTCCCGCCTAATAGTATCTGCCAACTTTCATACATGTGCATTTGACGTTTCTCTTTAGGGAAAAACAAGACAAAACGTACCATATAATAAGCAAAATAAGTTCTCTTCGGTTTTATTTAAAACATACAAAAAACATGCTTTGACATTCGAAAACGGACATAAATATTTGTCATTCAATATTTGAATCGTGATAAAAAGATCGCGAACGAATAATGACGATTGATATTTCACTGTCATTTGCTCACCCTATTAACACTTTTTATAACTAGTCTGCTGCTGGGGGGAACGTAATCCACAAAAATAGATGTCCTAAATTGATCCTAAATTTGATCGATAATTTCGTTACGAAAAGCGAATTTATGCATTTGAACAGTGTTGAGGCAAAATTTCGGCTCAATAGTTGCTAAGTAGGATCGGGAAGAACGGCCGTAAGTCTTAGTATCTGGTGTATATTTATAAATATTTTCAAGGAGAATTTTTCGTCATTAACAAATAATGCTTAAGGGTACATAGTCATAAGTGTGCCGTTATAGGAATAAAATGTAAGAATATACACATGTATGTGAAAATTCTTCAGTCTAAGAAATACCACAAGTGTCATCGGCAATAATTGAAAAGCCTTTAGCCGAGTTAATTTTTTTTGAGTAAGCTGTCAAAATTATGTAGTCGAATGCATTTATAATTTTTTTTTGTATGTTAATAATAATTCGATACTTTGCATGGCTCCGTTTTTGAGAATAATCACCTCAGGGGTGCTGTTCACACATTACTTGCTAGGCTTAATCTTATTATATACAAAAAGATACCGAAACATGCTTCCCTGGCAGGCCACTTCAGATTAACTCCTTATATTATAAAGTTTTAGCTTGGGAAGATACAATTTTTCACGTACAGGACACATCATTGACAATATTTTAGTTACTATTTTATTCATATTAATTATTAGTTTTACATTTAGTATAAGGTATTGGGATTTATATTCCATTTAATGTGGTAAATTTAATTTAATGTAGTAAATTTAATTTAATGTAGTAAATTTAATTTAATGTAGTAAATTTAATTTAATGTAGTAAATTTAATTTGATGTAGTAAATTTAATTTAATGTAGTAAATTTAATTTAATGTAGTAAATTTAATTTAACGTAGTATATTTAGTTTTGATAATTTAAATGCATCTCTTTATATGGTCTATAGACGTCAATAGACGTAATATAAGAATAATATAAGAATGGGAAGTAATATTTGTACAGCGCCCTTAAGGTGATTTTTCACAAAAACGGCGCTATAAAAATAATCCGATTATTATTATTTATTATTAATGTAGGTAGCGTTTTTAATAGCATATTTAAATTGGTCAGTGAGGTGAATAAAAACCAATACAAATATCATGCACACGCATTAAACGCTGCTTTTCTTCTTCTTTGTAAAACTTCCATACTTGTTTTTTTTATATTATATTTGGGGGATGCGATATTTTGGGTGCGCCACTGGTGTACAGTCTACCTATTATCTCTCGGCGAACGGGTGAAACATCAAGCTATATTTGTTGGCGCAAGGGAGGCTAATTAGCAGATGATAATGAGCCTCTGATTGCAGTTTTAATAGATAAAGCAACCCTCTTGGGATTTTAAATAGAATCGGAAAGGAAGGCTGTTTTTGATCCGGGTTGAGAGCCTTGAGCATAAATAAACATCTTCGGGAAATTCAAATACCCCAACCCTCTCGGGAAACATATTGATTTTGTTTTTTTAATTATTTTGTAAGGATATCATGTTTAGCACAGAGTGTAAGATTTCTCGGTGTTTAATGAAATGTTATTCCTCCATAATAGATTGACGGCAACTGAGGAGAAAAATTAGTTATTTTAATTATATTATTTCATTTTCCTATAATACCACTCAATAGATAAACCTATAGAAGTGTGATGTGGGCGTGTCCGTGTGCCCAAAATAAATTAATTTAATATTTATTCGGATGAAATCTATCAAATATCTAACAGATATTCGATTTTATTGGCCTTAATATTACATCAGTTTTTATCTCAAATTGGCACAACCATTAATTTTTCTGTGAATTTTCTAATACCCATTAAATTTGACTTAATAAATCCAGTTTCCATCCAGATTTCTCTACATTTGTTTCTTTCAATATGATATTCATCAACAAATAATAATAGTGTTTTTGTTTTTAATTCGTAGAAATTCATTTAATTTTTGTAAATTTATTGTAAATCAAATTTAATAATGTTAATATTAAGTTCTACAACTATTTAGGCAGTTCGAAAATGGCCTTAAACGCCGAAACAGCCGTCACAATAATAAATAAAAACTTAAAATACTTGCAGAACTTAACATTAACATTATTAAATTTGATTCACATTAAATTTAAAAAAAAAAAATTGAAAACAAGAAAAAAAAGAAAATAACTATCAAAGCTCTATATATCGAGCTCGATATCGTTTAAAATTAATATAATTTCCAGTCAACAAAATTTTATGTAGGTATTTAGTCCGGTAACATATACAGGGTCGGTTGCATAAGAATCGAGAAAAAAATTCCTGACTGCGCTAGAAGGGGTAGCGGGATACGTGGAGATGGTAGGGGAAAGTCGCAGCTACCAAACGCGCTGCTCAGGCCTCTCCGAGCAACGGTAGAGCTAGCATAGTGATCCGCGCAAAAGTGTGTTTTGTCGTTGCGTCGGAAATCAAGATGCAACATTTGCTGGATCGGCGGGCAGTCATAAAATTCTGCGTTCAGCTGAAAAAACCGGTATTAAGACCCGGGCCATGATTCGGGAACCTTTCGGAGATGAAGCCATGTCACAGGCAAGAGTTTACGAGTGGCACAAACAATTAAAAAACGGCTGGGAATCAATTAAAGACGATGTACGCATTGGACGTCCGTCAACTTCCAAAACTGATGACAACGTCACAACAATGAGGGAAGTGTTAAAGTCTGATCATCGTCTCAGTGTTCGCTTAATAGCGGCGAAGTGCAATATGACAAAGAAACGGTTGCGCGAAAGGATTCGCCGCGTTCGAGAGGAGGTCGCCAACACCTGGATTTTGCATCACGACAATGCCCTCTCACACTCAGCTCTCGTCGTCCAGGAGTTCCTCGCTAAGCAAGGCGTGGCGACACTGCCGCAACCACCGTACAGTCCCGACTTCTTTTTGTTCCCCCGCATCAAGCGAAGCCTAAAGGGACGCTGGATGGAGACGTTGGATGGGGTGAAAACCGCTTCGACGTAGTGCCTTAAGGGGGTTCCGACTTCTGCCTTCCTGGGTGCCTCCCAAGACTGGAAGAAACGCTACAAAAAGTGTATTCACGCCCACGGGGCGTATTTTGAAGAATATCTAGTGTTTGTACGTTTATTGACAATACATTGTTTGAAAAAAATAATTCTAGATACTTTTGCGACAGACCCTGTATTATTATTATTAAGCGATGTATTTTTTTTTTTCATTAAATACTTTCGCAAGGCCTCCGAGGTTGGCAAGGTTATCAATCCTAAGTTTTAACCTTCAAACCGTCGGGCAAATATTTTACCTTAATACGTATGTAATATTGAAGCTTGCTACTCAAATATGACCACGATATCGAAATATGATCTCCCGTATTCCGCGTGGGGGAGATCACGTAATTTGTGGCCGGTCTTATATGTGTCTTAAATCTACTTTGAGTTATTAGTGTTATCGTATAATACGGGCTGCGGTAAATACGAAACGTAGTTGGTAGCCTGTAAGTTGCTTCAAGGAACTAAACTTTTTTGTTTGTTTTGTTTCCTAGGTCGTTTCGCTGTATGTTTTTATGTGTTTATCAAACATATTTGGTAATCGTCTGACCACACGTCTTTTATGCGATTTACATGTCACAACTTAGGAGTAGAAAATAGTAAAAAAACTTCTCTCCAGTTTCAAGATTCTGCTAAACAACGCAGTCTTGAAAACATTAACAGTTCCACCTAGCATTTCCCCAATGCGATTGAAAAATATTGTTATCATTCGAAAATGTCGTCACTTAAAATTAAATGTAATTTTATATCAGCTTTTTTATATGAATACCTCACAAGAGTCCTAACTGCTCTCAACCGTATGGAGACAGTGAGTCTATGGCATCCCCAATTGGGGGATGCTGTGATGCTGAAGGTATTGGAGAGGAGAAGAGAAAGGTGGGGAAATACCTGGCTATTCAGATCTGTTCACCAAACACGGCCAAAAGCCATTCCAAGTAACGCTTCAACTCTGAATGGTGGTCTTTCACCAGGGCGATACTGAGAGTATCTTCCACTCTGGAACGTGCGCAAATATGCTATATAGTATTTTTTAATAAATTAATTGTGAAACAGCACAAATTAATTAAATAAAATTTACTTGCGCACGCCGGGATTTGAACCCGCGACTTTCGGATTCGTAGTCGAGAGCCTTACCCCTCGGCCATGGAGGTCGTCAATTTCGAGCTCTATCCGCGAGATTTTATCTTTAGGTACCATCAAATTCGAGAATGCAAATTATTTTTAAGGGTTAGAAGGAGTGAAGGGTCTGGAAGAGACCCAGGCAGGTTATTCCAAAGCGAAGCCATTGACCACAAGGACGTTCGAAATAACATCCTGATTCATTTATACCTACAAATAATGTTGAGCACGCGTTTGGCCAGTCCCTCGGTGAAGGAATCAATGCCTCTTGGTCTTCGGATCAACTTCCATTAAAATACCGTTAAAATAAATTATTTTACTACGTATACCAAAAAATAGCTGAATATCTTAGTACCATTATGTACCAGTCAGCCATCACTTTCTACAAGCATTTATTATTAATATTTTAAAATTATATCTACGTGTATCCCTACGTGAATTAGGTTCAAAGCTTTTAGGGCAGAGTTCTGCGTAACTCCAAGGATTTGTTTATAGAGAGCTTAATTTCGTTTTGCCGGGATTAATTCAATTAATTTTCGAAACACTTCAATAGTATAATGAGATTTTGTTAATCATATTAATTATTATTAAAGGGTGCTTTGTTGTGTCTCGAGACAACGCCGCTATCGTATTAAATAAATACATAATTTATATTCAGGTTTGACATCTAAGTTAACTAGTTTACATAGATATCAAAATCGCGAAGATTTGAATTTCAAATTCAGATATAACATTAAAGCAATTCAAAACTGAAACACACACTGTGAATATGTCACGTATCTACCTATTCATTAATCTCTCGGTAATATTTTAGTGATGTTAACATTTGACTATTCTCTTTGATGTTTTGTATTTAAATTACTGTCTTTGGTCTCGTTTTTCAACGTGGACTTTCAAATCTCACGTATAAAATAATGTTTCTGCGATAAAATAACAAATGATTATAATTATAATAATGTTTTATTATCTTCTTTTTTTTTATAACAAAATAATAAATAACGATATCCTCACTGGGATTTCCCCGTGCTGAGGATTTCATTTACAAAATATTAAATTACATCATATTATATTGATGAAAAAAATAAAAATAATTGTTGGGTGAGGTGTTTTAAGTGCAGTTGAATGGTTTCGGTGTTGGTCTGTATTTGGTGTAAATATATTTTCTATTTCAGTTCTTCCTATGTAACCTATCCAGTACTTTTATGTAATTATATTACATAATATATAAAGTTATTTTGTACATTCTTCAATATGTATAATATGTTTCTGTGCTTATAAAAATTCAATCGAATAATCAAATATCAAAATGATTATTGTCGCAACCGGTATTTGAACTCCGGAACCTACCAGGTGTTTGCACCGAACGACTGAACCATCGAAGCATTACATGTAATATCTGCTGTGATTAGACGATACGTAAATTGAATGAAATTATTAAAAGAACTGTGTTTGAGTACAATTAAGAGTAAATATTATTTAAACGAGCCGATGTGTACTCGGCCTTTCTCGGGATTTTTATTTTTTTATTTTTACAAAGTTATGAATTATTGCTTGTCGTTTTGGTGCTATAATTGATTTGTAAGAGATCTACTATATCTAAACAAAGAAACAAAAAAAAACATTTAATTGAACATTTTATTTCATTTCAAAAATTTATTTTTTTAAATGTATTTAAATTAAAAAAGTTCTTATGTCGGTACTTACTTGTGTTTTCCATAAATTTTAAAATATTCTACACAAAAAACCTTCGTCTTTTGAATATGTAATCTGTGGCTAACCAGAGTGGTATATATATATGGACTAACCTAAATAAAACATGTTCAATGTTTTTCGTACTAATTTTAAAATGTTCTAGCAAGAGTTTAACATATTAGATTTAATTAAAATTATTATTTAAACCTTCCCCGCAGTAATAAGGACAAACTGTGCTATTTTCAGCGAAATCGGTCCAGTAATTATCGAGAAAATCGAGGACAGAGGGGCACGCGTTTATTTATATATATAGAGATATTGAATATTATTTACTTATCAAAGAAAGCAATCACTTTGTATCTTGATATTATATTTAAATGATTTTTTTGTTTTTGTTTTAAACAAATTTATTATGTTTAGATATTTTTCGACCGCTTTCGGTTGATCTTAACCTTCCCCACAACCAAGTAATCATATAATAAATAATCGTAATTATGATAAGACATAATCGTCAATAAATCTATAGTATTATTTAACTTTAAATAATACGTTTTGTTGTTCTTAAAAATGTTTTTGTTTTATTTGCGTGAATATATTACAATATTGGAAAGGCAGGAGGTGCCTTTGTTAAAACGTTATCAAATATATTTTTTGATATTTAATTAAATGTTGATTAAATTAGCTTTCTTTTCAAACATTTCGTCATCACTAATTGGATCATCCGAAAATTTGGGTCGGCAAATGCTTCCGTTCCTGTGTTTTTTATGTTCCTGGCTTATTCATCATTATACAAGTACACGTTTTAAATCATTAAGACGATACGTAGGTACCTGGTCCTTTCGCGTCGTCCTTGATTTAATTCTAACGTATACATAATTCTGTAAAAAAGTGCTATTCCCTTGAACCCAACATCGGAAACAAATTAATATTAAACATTGCACAAAATGTAATGTTTCCTCGCAATAAGGAACTCCAGTCCAATTTCGTTAGTTTTTTTTTCAATAAAGACGTTCAAACTTAAATACCGGTATATTCAGTTTTTTTTCTAAAGTTAGTTAAAATAATTGCTAAAGCTTCCATTTTTCAAAGTCCTCCAAAACGCTCCAAATCTATGACCTGTCGGTTTTGAGGTTAGAATTTCAAATGTTAAAATAAGGATTAGCTTTACCGTACATAATTTTATATTCTATTCATAGTAAACTAGAACTAAACACAAGGATTACCTTTTTAGAAACTTTAACTCAAGGAATAATAATAGTATTGAGCAATAACATTATCATAATATTCGTTTTGATAATTGGTTTGCTCATGAATACTCTAATTTACATAAATAAGAATAGTTTTTTTTATATATTGAACAACAAATAAAGACCTTAAAGTGACCCAATTTAAGTTAAAATTTCGCTAAAACTAAAAAAAAATTCAAAACAAAATCGAAAAATAATAATTTTCATAATCCAAAGAATGAATACACACATGACGTCAGATGTTCGAAATGAAATGGCACTAACATAACAAAGTCTCTCGATGAGATGATTTTTTTTTACTTTTAAATAACGATTTATAAATTCTACGTATAATTATAAATAATAAAAGTTACATATTCAGAATCGGCGTTTGCTGATGTACATGATTATATACTTTTATGGCGATAATATTTTTCACTGGAATAAGGAAATTCTACATTTTCATATTTTTCTGATTTTTCCGAGTGGTGTAGCAAGACTTGATAGCATAGCATTAATTAACGAATATGAAATAATAAAGCATGGAAACTGGTGTACGGTGTTGAAAGATTGCAAGGTTAACCTTCCCGCGGCCTGGAGATATCTCAATCTACGGCCTCTTAGTCTCTGATTTTTTATATTCATTTGCCAGTGGCCATAGCGGTTAAAGCGATTTTATTATTATTTTATTTTGTCATCTGAACGAAGGTAAAAAGCCCGTTTGTTTTGTAATCTGTGCAGGTAATGAAACTCACAGTGCTTATGTTACATTGTGCATGATTTTATATATAAATTAAGTCAAGTTATTTTGTGTAAGTACAGTGAATTATATGTACATATAAAATAAAATCTTCAAACGTGCCCACACTTCTGCTGAAAGTGTGAGACTACATTTACAGACTGGTTGAACCCTTATGCGAATGCTGCAAAATTTGGGGACAGGGCTTTTAATGTGCTGTGTCTACATTCTAACAATTACCTTCCATTTGGTTTAAGTCAGAAAGCAACCTTGAATTATTAAAAAGATATGTATAAAAACATGTCTTTAAAAGGGGCTACCAGTTTAACAAAATGTAAAACTCCATTATCACTTGCACGATGCTATAAAAAGTTAACCTTTATATATATTATTATATTTTCATACGACCCAATCGCTTTGCGGTTTGACATAATATTTAAAAAAAAAAAACAGTTGTTACATACTGTTATAAACCACGAGTATCTTTTATTTTTCGCCAACCGGTTTCACTTAGCTCAAGCTTCGTCAGGGCAAATGTAATAACTGAAGAATAATGCAGAGTTATCGGTTATATATAGTTACAGAATATAATAGAGTGAAATAGAGAGAACACAAAAGAGAGAGAAAAGAGAACAAAATATTAGAGAGAGACAACAATTCCCGTTGGCAAAAAATAAAATACATTCGTGGTTTGTAACAAAGTGTTTATTTAATTTAATATAGATTATTACTTATTGCTTGTAATATTAAACTTGTCCAAAGAAGCGAAGCTAGGAGTCCACAATGGAGTGCTGATACCAACCCTGATGTTTGGCAGTGAGGAAAGTATGATGCGAATATGAATGGTAGAATGAGCCGGGGACGCCCGAGGAAGACATGGCACTATCAAGTTATCAAGTAGATTGTATGGTAGGGCCATTTCATTAGTCGGAATAACAGAAGAGAATGTATGAGGCGATGCATGAATGTGAACGAAACAAGAAGAGTATGCCTCTCTCCCCACCCCTGCGGAGAAACGGCGTGATGGTTAGTTTGCTGGTTAAATTGAGTTTTTTTTAATCAATAATATATTATTATCTAAGTCAGAGCCTCCAAACCAACCTCGCTACTGCAAAGATAGAAGCAATAATTAGAATATTTGTAGTCAGAAGCAAGCAGCGGCACATACACAACTCATTAAAAAGTTGCGTGCTCCCCAGCTTCAAGTTCCGAGGAAGATATGAGAGATCTCCCGCCGGGAATTAATGTTTTATCTCCTGAATAAGGTGGATTACTTCGGAGGGGAGTTGCGAAACAGGACTCAGGTTAAATATTACAGCCAAGTAATGCTTGAATACTGAATTTCAACTTCCCTACCCACCTTTCAAAGTTTTGAAAATGTTGGTAATTTCTCCGAATGCAGTATTTTCGTATCGTAGCTGGATGTTTTATTTGTTTATATATCACCTATGTGCTAAATATATGGTAAAACAAAAAAAAGTGTACAAACCTATTTTTAATGACCCACTACGTTTTACTACCCGTTTCTCCTAGAAATTGTAGAAATTTTATTTTTTACACTATAATAAATATTTCAATGCTCCTTTCTTCATGATACAAAAGACCTTGTGAGCTGTAAGTTGTTGCGTTGACCCATAATATTCAGACAGAATAAGCCGTGCTAATTTCATGAAGCCAGAGCCCACTCTCAGGGAGTTTTTGCTGCTTCCATAATCATGATCAATATTATGATTAATGAGTGCGTACTGACCATGGTTAAACACGAATACTTGTTTATAAGGAAGTGAAACAAACGCGTATTATAATTTTACCACACTTTAAAGAACCACACCATTCAAATTCGGTGCTAAGAAACCTACCTGTCCTTATATGAAATACTCCCCGAGAGCGAGTCCGAAAGAATATATTCCATATGTGCATTATAAATTTAGCGTCTATGGGATTTTCTGTTCTAAGAAATAGTTCATACATTATCATTCTCGTGGTACTTTGGAGGGAAACTATAAAGAGCGTGCAATCTTTCAATAAAAAGTGCAGAGTTCGGACGTGTACAACGTTGCGCAGAAGGCAAGGAAGAGAGTCCTTTTCACAGCGGTACTACAAAGGCGAAATCTTCTACTGAGTATGTTCGATTTGAGCTGAGAGCTCGTCTTTGCCTATCAATATCATCATCATCCATCAGAGTACTGGTGATGAAATAATGAATCGCCGAATTATTACTTCTTGCTAGGTTGCTAATTTATGATGCAGTGATACGATGGAAATCCTTTAGGAAATCCTAGGGGAAAATGTACATATTATTGAAAAAAGCAAGGTAGTAATCTTTTTTTTTTGATCTCCGATTGAACTCCTAGATAAAGTTTCTATAGACCGTATACCGTTTTTTTAAGATTAATAAAAAAAAAGAAAAACAATTTAATTAAATTCTTAAATATGCTCATATCTCGTGCATCTATCATAACGTGAGCATGCGAGATATCATAACTCGTACGTGGCGAAAACTTTATTTGTTCAATTTAAGAAACTCATACGAAGAAGCATCGAAAACACACCCTCAGGCGTTCTATTCATTTATCTTCCAGAGCAAGAATCATATCAAGAGATGTTTAGTTAAAATTATAGCGACGCCCCCAGCCTTCACGTTTCAAACTGCTCCGATTAAAATCACAGACTTTTCTTAAAGATAATAATAATATGAGAGCTTAACCCTTGATTAAAAGCCTTCGTCGATTCAGCTTCGCCGTAAAGAAATAATGGCGAATACGGACTAGTTATTCCTAAAAGCGTATTTAAATATGCTAATGCATAAATCGTATACTGCAGTAATTCCCAGTATGGGAGATATGGGATACTGGGTTTTTTAGAGCAAGGGTTCATGTCAAGGATTTCGAAATTGAATGAAATAACGAATGCATATTACATTCCACATCAGACGGTAGTACAGAAAATTAGCAATGACTTTAAAACTCGGGTGGTCTTCGACGCTTCCTGTAAATCTGATAAACAGATTTCATTAAATGCTTCTTTAGTTTCGGGCCCTAAATTACAAAACGAAATTGGATATATATTATTAAAATTCCTTATTCACCAGTGGGCAACCAAGCCTTAAAAGTTCTTTGGGGCGCGATTTTATATGATTTTGGGCGATAGGCTTTATTATTCAGCGCTTTTTTGTTGAGATCTACATTTGATACCATTTAAAGGTTTCCGTTTCATAAATTTCCAAAATATTTCATATCAATAATTTAAGTTGGAATGTGACTTTCCGAACGATAAGAATCAACAGCATTTATTGCGTTGGCCTTGGGCCTAGTAAAATTACTAGAATTTTGTTTTACAGGAGTACGCGACAAAATGAAGGGGGAGGGGAGGGATATTGAAGAAAAATATACTTGAAAAGTCGCCAATGGGGCAATAAAGTTGTTAAAATTAAAACGTTTTATTTTAAATAGGTTGTGTTTATATACTTGTTCGTAAAAAAGACGGAATATATAATATGTGTGAAAATTAACCATATTATAAGTTGATTCGACTACGCGCGTGCCGGAATACGCAGTTAATCCTTTAACCCGATGCACGAAAAAGGTTCACCAATATTAATTAGTTAGCTAAAAGTAAAAAAAAAGTTTTGTCAAAGCATTTGAAAAATACGACAATATGGGTGTGTAGGGGTAGTCGATTCGACGACGGTTGGTGTTCTAGGGTTAAATAAGATGAGATATATTTGAATAAATTTGTCGGTTGAACGTACAATATTATTAAGAGATTTCCTCTGTAAATGATGTTAAATAATCTGAAAGCTTTACTTTTTTTCTTATTAAACTGGATGAGGTAAATAAATTAGTCTTTCGTAGCGAATATTCAACAGCGGGAAGTAATAATTACCTATTGCTTTGGTGAAATATTATAATATTATTGGATTAAAATTAATGCTTTTATTTATTGCGTATGTATTTTAGGTCGATCTTCAAAGACAAACTCCGCACGGAATTCAAAGACCTCATTATTTCTCAAATCAAATTGCAAAAACTTTTCTAAAAAATACCTGTTTTTTCCACTCTAATTAAAATAAAATATTGAACGTTCCTGCACTCATTCACACAATTTGTTCGATCGGTTGGTGGCTGAGTTGAAAAATGCTTCGGATTCTCACCTGTTTCTTTTCCCACCACGGGTTCCTCTGCTAGCTAAGTCCTCTATCGTTACACAAGCTACATATTCCTCTTTTAATGGTGGTAATGGAAGTTTTTCATATATTGTCAGTTTATTGATAACGCGGAAATGTTTCTCGTTCTTTAAAAAAATATGTACGTTATTATTATTAAAACTAACTAACCATCACGCCATTTTCCCACAGGGGTAATCAGAGAGAACAGACCGCCAAACAACTCTATCCTGGCATACACTTCTTGCTTCGTTCACATTCATTCATCGTCTCATACATTCTCCTCTGTTATTCCGACTTCTGACATGGCCCGACTCAAGTATCTGATTCTCTTGATCGTGCCATGTCTTCCTCGGGCGTCACCAGCGCATTCTTCATACGTACTTCGTTTATCATAGATACGAGGGACTGTAGATCTTCCATACTGTTAGCAATCAGAACCGCATCATCAGCATACAACAGGCGACATAGTTTAAGATTACTCATTTTCGCGCCCAAGCCCACCTCTTTCAATTCTTGCATATTTATTGTTTACCTACTTTGAGATGATTTTTCCACCCTTCGGTTTATATTTTTAGTTTAAGATTTTTCCAGGACCGCAAGTTTTAAACCGACGATTAATTCTAGAAATACCTAAAACATTTATTCGACAAGTTCAGAAAAGGAGATAAATTGGCCTTTCCTATAGTATTTTCACTCGAGTTTATTAAATAATAACATCTACCAAGATGTCAGAAAATGTGAACCTAGTACAAATTTTTGTAAACACTTTAATATAAACAATACTAAAAATTCAGATACCAACCTTAACTTGAAAATTCATAGCTTACCACGTTTAAATGGTCAATGTAATTGCCTCTCATTGGAAAATGTTAACCACACAACGTATCTAGGCGTAAAAACTGATCACAATTTAAAGTGGACTAACCATATTATTTATTTAAATAACAAAATTAACTTTCCTTTTTAAAACAATCAGGAACGTCCCCAGTACAAAAGATTTTATTAAGATCTACATGGCTCTCTGCTAATCACTATTAGAATATGGTTTTATGGGATGGGGCAGTACTAATGACAATAATTTAAATTTACTCACTAGAACACAAAGAGCCATCTTGAAAATTATACTTAAAGTCCTCGTAAGAACTAGCACTGACGAAATCTTCAACAAACTTAACATTATGTCAATAATACAATTATACTCTAAAACAATACTACTTTACATTAATAAATACAAAAAACAAGAAATAATAACAATCACACATATTAGAAACACTAGATCTCAAAGTCAAAAACACATACGTACAACAAGGAATCACAAACATAACATTTGGACAAAATAAAACTTCTTATACTATGGCACTAAACTCTACAACAAAATCCCACTATCCTTCATAAATCACAACAACCATAATAAATTTAAAAATCAAATAAAACACTGGATACGTTACATAGGGAGATCTGAAATAGAAAATAGTCGTCGTCATCATCATCATATTCATCATCGTCGTCGTCATCGTCATCATTATTATTATTATTAACCACTACCACCTTTTCCCAGCATTTTTCTCATCTTTTTACTCTAACCATTTACTACTGGAGATTAGTTAGCAGTTAGGTAGAAAGAAACAGAGTTACGTAGGCACATACCTGAACAATTTGATAAAGCTTTTAATGCCTGATATTACGTTTTATACTTTATTAAAAAACCGTTAATAATTTATCGACTAACATTAACTATTTATTTTACAACTTAATAAATAACATCATTAATATATTATGCCACGCGTTCACGGTGCAATATTTTACGGCTTGCCTCGTTAAATTTGATAATCTTAAATTACAATAAGTCGGTCGTTTTTCATACAATTCACGGGTCTGGACAATAAACCGCGCTTCCCACGGCCGGCTCTAAAACGTCTAATATTTATAAACCGTCGTAAAACTTTGCGGAGGTGATGTATTTATAAAAAAAATAATTACACTTCAGCATTTACAAGCTCGCCATATCTGGCAGATCGGTTTATCGGGCATTCCACGGAGAGTCACTCGTGAGAACGGTGATGTGAGTTTCACAAGAAATAGATTGAATCCGTTTTGTCTCCATTGTCTGAGATAATAGTTTAATGACACCTTCAGCAAAGGTGACTCTGAAAAGAAATAAGATAATTTTAGCAAGATTTTAACTCTGTAGCTATGATCACGTGATCAGGTTAATGGAACAGAGCCCGGAGCTAACGTAAAGAAAAGTAGAGCGAAGGAACTGTGCCTGAGGCTACTTTAGATTTGTTTTACTTCTCCACTGTTTCAGATTTTTATAGTAGTGAATAAAGCAATTTTCGGATTTAATATTTTTCATCACTGAATTCCTCATTCATCAACTTCCCTCATTGCCGCCATATTAATTATTTTTTTGTGGTTTCCGCGCAAAGGTCATAACTGCCAAGAGACAGTGGGATTATAGCGTCAACAATTTGGAGAATGGGTTGTTGGAGATGGAAGGAGACGAGGTAGAGGAAGGTTGGGTAAACCTGATTATTCTCGTATGATGATAAAATGCTTAAAATAGCAACAGACTACATTATATAGAACAGCTAGAATAGTCAAGTGCCTACTTCCCAACTTTCATAATTCTTCATTCTCCTTCCCAAATTCTTTATCTTCACAAAATTTCGCAAAATGGGAATGCCAGTATACCACTGGTACTGGGCAGTTGAGACTCTTCTGCCTTATCACATTAAAAATATAATAAATGATGTTATATCCGCTATGGTGCGTCAAATGGTCTATTTTCTTTATATACATTTTTTTTTCTTTCTTATAGAAGCCTTAAAATGAAGTATTTAAGTACCATATATTTAAACTAAAATAAAACGTTTTTATAATTTCTTCAAAAGATTGCTTTTTTTAATTGAATGTAGATTAAATTAAATAATTTTATTATTGAGTTCTGCAAGTATTTTTAGTTTTTATTATTGTTACAGCTGTTTCGGAGTTCAAGGCCATTTTCAAACTGTGGTTAATTCACATTGTGACGACTTATTCATATGATTTTATTCACTCCCACCGCATTCTAATTTGGACAGGTTTTTGAAAATAATGATTTGTTATCGGTAAAACTGATTTAGTTAGAAAATGATTAAAATTCTCTATTCTATGAGGTTTTTACATTTATAATGTGTTTCCCCGTATTTAACTGACAATGTTTTCTTAATTGATTTATTTAAATGTGTTATATTATTTTGATAATGTGAGCACACTGAGAAGCGGCGAATATATAATTTACCTTACTTTAGAAACTAAAAATACTTGCAGAACTTAATAATAACATTATTAAATTTGATTTACATTAAATAAAAAAAAAAATTAAATGGATTTCTACGAATTAAACACAAAAACAATTAACAAAAGATTGTTATTCGCTTTGTGATGTCTTTATTAATATTTAGTATTTGTCAGTATTCTGTATATTTCTGATGAGGAAAGCTTCGCGTTCGAAACATGTTGATATGTATATATTAATAGAGTGGTGATTTCAAAGTAATTTTTTATTAATTATTAAAATATTTTTATTTAATGTATCTGTACAGCGACGTTGAAATGATGTTTCACCGAATCGGCGCTATACATATTATTCAATTATTATTATTAAAGGTACAGTACCTACCTACCTGTCATCAGAAAATCATGGATAAAACTTCATAACATAACTAAAACATTAAGAAATACAAAAAAAATCCCATCAACGGCTGTCGACAGTGGATTCCACGATTCGTCTACTAGACCGTATCCGTCAGTAAACAAAGCCTCTCCAAATATATTTACCTAAAATGAGGAAAGAAGGAAACACGACCCCATAATCCCCATTAAATCCCCAGTCTCCGGCGTATTTTTTTCGCATGTAAACATTTATATTTGTATGTCATGCTCGCATCAACAAAGCTCTGGGATACCCTCGGCAGCCTTGTCGACAGGCAAATATTACATTTGTATTATACAGTTTTGTGCATTCTTTTTTGTCATATCATAAAGAAAGCTCTGATTTGTACTATCTTATATTTTTGTGAGATGAGAGAACCCTCACGAGAAGCTTTAACGGTAAAATAGTTTGTTTGGTGACATTACAAATTAATGCGTTGCCTAAGCTAGGCTTAAAAGCTCGAAGCATTCATTCGTTTAGCAGGATATACGTACCGAAAAACTTGAAATCATTTCAGGGATTTAATATGAGAAATTTCTCTGAGGAACTTTAATAAAGGTAATATAATTGGCATCTATTAATTTTTGTTTTTTTTTTTTAAGTTCTGCTACTTTGTAATTTTTACGTGTAACAGCTGTTTCGTGTTAGTAACAAGTGTTAAACTGTAACTGAAATATTGAGTAGAACGAATTAAACAGGTTTTTTTTAAATCAAATTTAATGATGTTACAATAATAATAATAATTGGATTACTTCTATAGCGCCGTTTTCGTTGGAAAATCTCCTCAAGGGCGCTTTACAATTAATTAAATAACATATCACTTGACGTACAACCAATACCTTACAGCAAACTTTATTACTAATGGCTTATAAGTAAGACTTATAACTACTTAATAATAATATTTTTAAATATGATTTACATTAAATTTTTTTTTAAAATTTAATGGACTTCTACGAATTAAACACAAAAACAATTAATAATGTTTTCTTATGGAAGTGACTTCGTTATATGACAATATGAACAACGGAATTGTGTTTAAAAATATTACTCTGCGGTGGAACATTGATTAAAGGAGTCTTTATATTTGACGAATGGGTGGCGACGTCGAAACTGATTGGCTAGTTCGCATAAATAAAGTGACGTAAAATCCAAATCTTGTCGACGGCTAAAATATGAATAAATGGTGTTACCTTTTTTAATCAAAGTTTCCTTTTTTATAACACAATATTTCACAACTGACCTTTTGCCCTTGTAAAGTATTATGAAAATATTACCCTTCAAAGGTTGAAACGGTTGTTACAGGTAACGCATAAAAATAATATGAGTCCAACAGAGCTTAAGAAATACAGAAAAAATAATTTAATACATAATAACTGATACATACTGAAAATTGACATTAACGGATGGCAATTCTCTTTTACTAACTGTTACTCATAATACAAGGAAAGACACTCGAATCTACTTTCAATAAACCATACAAATAATTGATAATAAGCCTCAAAAATTACGGAGAAAACGAATCACATGATATATGACAAGGAAGCAGATGAAAAAATTGATATCACATTAGAGATAAATGACTAACTTACTAACCATCATGTCATTTCGCCGAAGGGGTAGGCAGAGAGAACGAACTGCCAACAACTCGGTCTTAGCACACATCTCATTCACATTCATACATATTCTTCTTTTATTCTGACTCTTGACATGACCCGAGTATTTGGTTCCCTTAATAGTCGTGTAGTCGTGTCGTTTCTTCCATTCACATTCGCATCACATGTTCTCATTACACACCTTTCTACCAAAGAGCAATGAAAATTTAACAAAAATAATAGATTATTAGATTATTAATACTCGTACAACATCAAGGTGGCAAAAATTCTTTAGATTTTCTAAATAAATTCTTAATTTCTCAGTACCCCGTTTTAGCCGTGTATGTATTGTTAACTTGTTGATAAAAAAAAATCAGAATGCAATGACGGTGAATGCAATACAGTACACGAAACGTTGCAAACATCTCTGAAACCGACAACACTATAATACACGCATCCCGTATAATAACACGGATAAATATATATACATGTGTATAGGAAATAATAATCTCCAAATGACATAAGGTTCTAAGATGGTCCATTCATATAGGAATGTAAGGGTACCGTGTAAATAGCAAGACACGGTGAGGGATGCTACTGTATTGAAGAATTCCTTTGTACCCCTGCGCTGAAGGATGTAACTGGGGGATGGATCTGTGTCACGCATGATTTGCGAATTATCCTGCAACCTTAAAGTGTTCATTTAATTTATTGTGAGGCACTGTTTAGGAAAGGAAGTGAACTTTTATGATATCCTATTTTTTTTTGAAAACCTTGATACAAATCTTAATTCGGTGTATTGAAGGGGAAAAACTTGTGGACGGTGAGCTCTGGCCCAATGAAATGTGTACGAATCTGTTGCTGTTTGAAATTTGTGACAATGAACTTTTTACACCTCAGAAAGTAATTTTATTCCCTGAGAAATGAGGCTGTTTGGGCATGTAGAGCGGATGAACGAAGAAAGGAGTGTAAGAAGAATATATGATGCGAATGTGAATGAAAGAAGATTCTGGTGACGACCGAGGAAGACATGGTACGATCAAGTGAATCAAATACTTGAGTCGGGCCATGTCAGAAGTCTGAATAACAAAAGAGAATGTATGAGACGTAGTATGAAAGTGAATGAAGCAAGAAGTGTATGATACCAAGATCGACTGTTTGGCGGTCCGTCCGCTCTGCCTACCCCTGCTGGGAAACGGCGTGATGGTTAGTTAGTTAGTTAGACAAATGAGGCTTTGAAACATTGTTTGGAGTGTCATTTAAAAATGCAAATATGATTTAATGGTTCTTGTGTTTAGTTCGCAGAATTCCACATATTTCTTTTAGTTAATTTATTTTAAATCGAATTAAATAATGTTATTATTTAGTTCTGCAAGTTTTAAGTTTTTATTATTATGGCAGCTGTTTCGGCATTCAAGGCCATTTTCAGTCTGTGGTGAATCCACATTGCGACACATGACTTATACGATTTTATTTACTTCCACCCAATTCTAATTTGGACGGCGTTTAAAATTATTTATAACTGGTAAAACCGAAATTCTCTATTGTGTGAGGTACTTTATAATGTGTTTTCCACGTATTTAAATGACAGTGTTTTCTCAATTGATTTATTTAAATGTGTGTGTGTGTTTTTTTTAATATGAATTCCCCACAAGAGTCCCAACTGCTCTCAAACGTGCGGAGCCAGTGAGACTATAGCATCCCCAATTGGGGAATGTTGTGAGGCTGGAGGTATTATGAGAAGGGGAACAGGAAAGTCGGGAAATACCTGGCTATTCAGATCTGGTCACCAAACACAGCTAAAAGCCATTTCAAGCAACGTTTCAATTTTGAATGGTGGTCTTTCACCAGGGCGATACTGAGAGTATCTTCCACTATGGAACGTGCGCAAACATGCAATATATTATTTTTAAATGAATTAATTGTGAAACAGCACAAATTTATTACATAAAATTTACTTGCGCACGCGGGGATTTGAACCCGCGACCTAGTCGAGATTCGTAGTCGAGAGCCTTACCCCTCGACTATGGAGTCCGTAAATTGTTTTGGTAGTGTGAACATACTGAGATGTGGGGAATAAATTATTTTCTTTACTTTACTGATTAATGTTATTATTAGGATCATTCGTTCGTTTATTAACTACCAATTGTTCAAGTAAATTTAATCTTAGGCCATTTCTTTCAAATATTTAATTTAAAAAAAGAGAGTTTTGAAACTCGGGGTAGGGCGGTATAAACCACTAATGAATAATGTTACCTTATTCTGTTTTTTGCTATGTGAGATGCAGGAACGTTAGACATTGTTTCTGCCAAGAAAAGTAAATTAGATGTTTTATATTAAAATGTAATTAATATAGAAAAGATTGTAATGTAATATATTTTTTTAAATAAATATTATGTTATTGTAAGTTTATTGTAACGCGTTTGAGATCATGTTATTATTATTTTTATAGTGGGTGTTTTGAACCCTGAATATTATGAAATTTTACATTATTCGCCACGCGGCATAATGTAGTTCGCGAAACGAAACACAAAGAAATATTCAAGTCATTGATATCCATTATTGATGCGATATATCTTACATATTGGGAATATTTTCAGAGATATTCAGATTTAAAAGACAAAAACACCCTCGAACACCCCTAAAACCTATAAAATATTCCCAACGTAGGCCGTTACATTTGTAACAAAGAAAAGAAGCAGCAGAAATATTATTTCTTGTTCCATAACTCATACTTTCCAGATTCATCTCCAGCCATAACACAAATAAGAGAGTGGTCAGCAGATTACCACAAGTTTATTGGCTCTAGAGGTCCATCTAAAATATTGATACTGTGCCAAAATCATTTCCAGCCTCCCAAATTCTCCGCCTATGCCAACTGGGTTTTATTTCTCTAGCAGGCGTGTCCTTAATGACTTGGGATGCTATTCTTGGCTGTGTTCTCCTGGTGTTCGTATTGAATGGACAAACAACATTGCTCGGTTTAAGGAAATCAATAAAAAATGCCTACATGCCTTATTGGGGGAATTGTGCCGTATATTTGTTTCATAAAAATAATACGAGTAACCTGTTCTGATATTTTGTCCTTATATGAAATGGTTATGAAAGGTTTTTTGCTATTTGTGGGTAATACTGTTGATCTCTGATAAACACCTACATCGACAGCATAGATTTCCTTGTAATAATTTCATATCTTATGGGCGTTACAAATCGGGTGTTGTGAGTATTGGGTTATGTATTCACTTCCACTTGTTTATATATGAAGAAAGTTACAAAGGTTTTTTGCTATTTTTGGGTAATACTGCTGACCTCTGATAAACACCTACATCGACAGCATAGATTTCCCTGTAATAATTTCATATTTTATGGGCGTTACAAATCGGGTGTTGTGAGTATTGGGTTATTTATTCACTTCCACTTGTTTATATATGAAGAAAGTTACAAAGGTTTTTTTTTATAAAAAAATAAAACATATTAAATATGGTATTTCACGATGAATTGAAAGTTTAAAAATTAGAAATAATAAATAAGATTAATGAACTTTATATGAATTACTTCAGAAACATCGCAAGGAAGTGGCGATGAAGTAAAATGCTTCGATTTTATAATTGAGAGATTTTACAAACGATATTAAACTTTGGGACCTTTTTCAAAGATCATCGCACTTCCTATTCCATCTACATAAATTACTCTACTACTTGTAGCTTTACCTCGATTACTATAAATTTTTTTGTTGTATTTTTTGGTCATTAACTATGTAACAATTTCTAGACATTTTGTTTGTAAAGCTGAAAAGTTTTATTCACTGTGTACTTTTTTTACATGAATTTATTATTTTGCTACCGGTTTCAAATTTAATTAATAACAAGGATATTTATAATAAATGCGTTAAAAACGGAATGTACACTTTACAATGTAATGAATGTGACGCACAGTATGTAGGTATGACTACTAGAAGTTTTAAAACTAGAATTAGAGAATATGAACTCTGTTTACGAAATAATAACTATTCCGAGTTTGCTAATCATTTATTAGAGACAGGCCATAGCTTCAATAAAGAAAAAACAAAGTTTAACCATTCAAATATTTATACATATTTAAAATTAGGGGCCTTAGAAACGTTACAAATAAACAAAAAAATGAAATCTGAAATTAATTTAGTAAACAAAATAATACTACCCTGTAAACCACCTTTGTTAACCATGTTTCCTAGTTATTTTGACTCCTCCCATTATCAGCCTTTTCATATCAGTGGTTTGTTTTTGACAACTGGAAAGGTTAGTCACGTTTTGTTTTTTCTTCGATTTTAAACTAAAAATTTGTAAAAAATCGAAAAACATCGATTTTTTGGATTTTTTGAAGAATGCTGATAAGGACATAGAAAACAAAGCAAATCTAAAATTTCACTTTAATCGGACTGATGATGCCCCAGAAAACGGCTATCAAGATCTGACCAAAACTAGGAAATTCCTCGATAGGATTAACAATTATTAACAATTTTTTTCTAAAAAGAATATTTTTTTTGAAGAAGAAATGCTGATGAGGATATATAAAATAAAACGAATCTAAAATTTCACTTCAATCGGACTGATGATGCCTCAGAAAACGAACATAAATAAAAAATCGAAGAACACCCAAAAACGTGACTAACCTTTCCAGTTTTCAAAAACAAACCACTGATCCAAAATGGCTGATAACGCTAACATATATGTACCAACATAAAGACAACAAAAAAAATCGATAATCGAATGTACACAGCCCGCGAAAATTCAAAATTCACCTTTTCTTTTGAACACACCTCGTATTTAATTTAAGTTATATTAAAGAACGCTACTGAATGGCACGGATGTGTCGAAACAGGTAGCGCATTAATTAATTCAAGTAACAAAAGTACATAGTGAATAAAACTTTTGAAACCAAAAACTATTAATTTTTTAAGTTTCTCAACTACGTTCTTTATAACATCGAGTAGATGAATCTTGGTTTCAGAAACACTTCATTCAAACCGCATAATAAATTCATAGAAATTGTAACAGTTTTTGTGCCAGTTTTGAGTCACCTGTCACGGCATAAAACATCACTATTATCATGACCCACTTCTTGCTTCTTCCAACTAAGTTGAATTTGCCTAAATTGTAAGTTATTCAGCTAATTTTGCTTGCTTCTTACACGCGTTATATCAGATAAAGCAAAAACTGTGACAATCTATTCCAACTGCCTTTCCTTACTAGGCAAACCACCCATCTTGCGACTACTCTGGTTATTCTGCACGATTTATGAGACCTCAGCAGAGGTCCGGCAGGGGTAAGCTGTGTAGGACATCCCTTATGGAAGTTTTTTCCCAGTTGAAAGGACTTAAAAGTTCGGACCTCCCCTTGACGAGGGTATATTGTCGCGTTAGTTAACCCTGAGGCTTTCTCCTGTATCTACTGCCTTCTGTCGCCTAGGTAGAGCGACGGCCAACATATTTTTGCGAGTGGGTCAAAGCATAATCACGAACTGTGAAAAATATTCGCAAGATAGATAAATAATTTGAATGTAATATGTTATTACTTATTACCGTAATATCAAGCAGCAGTAGGCTAACAGGGATCTATGATGCCTGGTACATGTACAGGTACAGTTACAAAATGATAGATTATTGGTAGATTTTTACTATGTGTACTAAATAATATTAATGAAGGTCGACAAATACAACATATCCCAATTTTTTAAAAGTGATGCCTCACAAGAGAGTCCCTGTATTTATAGAGCACATGTAGAGGAATTATATCGCTACCCGTTTGGGCAACGTTGTGAGGCGGATTGAGAATGGGCTGTAGGAAGAGATTTGTTAATGCCCAGATTAAACGTAGGAGGAAAGACAGATGCCGGTAGCTCGTTCCACATACGAAAACGAGTCGGCTAAATGACCCGTTCTCATAAAGTCAACATCAACTGTGAAAAGATACCTTGTGTATGTGCATCAGAGATGTTTGTCGGTCTGTTAACAACGGATTGTCAATCAGACGAACCGCCTTTCTTTCTCACGGAATCAAGCAGGTTTATCAATTAATAGGCGCTCCAGCCCAGAGGTGACTTCCAAATTCAACTTTTGGATGTACTTGTGATTTGTATAGAACTAGCAGTCGGTCTTTCCAGTTTCTTACAGGCCAGATTTACTCGGGCTTCTTTAGAGCCCCGATACTTGAGCTGGTCCGAAATACTTACCCCAAGTGATTCAATGCAGTCTTTATTGGTGAGGGTGCTCCCATCGAATTGTACCAGACAGTCATTGGCCGCCTTTGAATCCGAGTGAACATTAATAGAATACGTGGTTGATAAAGACGGCGAGTTCAAAATTCTCTATTGTGAGTATAGTTCCGCTAAATTGTTTGGGATTTAACACGCAGCAACAGATTTCCTAGTAATACCCTGATGATAAACAACCTCCGAGGGATGAGATCAACAGAAGACAAAAAACTTCAACTAATTTACTAACCATCGCGCCGTAGGCAGAGATGATCGACTGTCAAACAACTGGGTCTTGGTACAAACTCATTGCTTCATTCACATTCATACACCATCTCATATATACTTTTCTTATTTACAAATTCTTGACATGGTCGGACTCAAGTGTCTTGTTCACTTGATCGTGCCATGTTTTCCTCGGGCGTCCCCGACTTTTTATATCATTCACATTCGGGTCATATATTCTTCTTACACTCCTTAGTTCATCCTCTCTACAGACACCAAACCATCTAAATGTAATGGGTAAGATTAAGAAGGGTACCTTTCTTAATCTTACTCATTACACTTACATCATCCTTGCATTCTGTGTTAAGAGGAATGACTGCGCAGCCTGTTTTATACAAAACTTAATTTTGGATTTGATGCCAAAATACTCACCCAAACCTAATTTTTTGTTTCATCAAAAATTTTAATAATATCTAGCACGGATTAGAAGTAATTTTTTTTGCATTATGAAATATAGTCTATTTAAGAAATTGATTTTTCACGATTTTAGAGGCACCTTTAACATTTATTTGGAGGCTAACGGTGAGATGAAAAAAAGTTTTAACCCGTCTGCTTTGAAAATATAATGAAATATAAATTTAAAAAAAAAAAAGTATTAAAATAAGCATTATGGTGGACTTTATATTAAATTACAAACTACCAATTTACGCTGGAACACAAATTTGCCGTACATAATTTTAAATATCGACCTTTTTTAATTTTTTATTTATATATTTTTTTAATTTTTATATACGTAATCGTATTTACATAACAAATATGATAATTAAAAAAAAAAAAAACCCGCAAATAATTTTAATACTTTTAGAAGACTAAAATTATGAAGAAAAAAAATTTATTAATGGCCTATACTTCATAATTTAAAAAATAAAACAGTTCTAATACGTACTAGATATTTACTAAACCTTTAATTAAAAAAAATACATCATTTAGTTTGGATGGGTATTTTGGCCTTAAATCCAAAATTAAATTATGTATAAAACAGGCAGCGCAGTCGTTCCTCTTAATCTTAATATTTTTTGCGTACGGTAATACATAGTTTTACCACAGTCTTAATCAAAAATCACATATAGCGCCGTTTTCGTGAGCAAATCACCTCAAGGGCGCTTTACAACATAATTTATCTAACCTATTCCTTATCACTTAGACATACATCTAATAATTTACATCTTAGATTTATTAATAATGGCTTACTGCTAAGATTTATAACTAGAAACTGCCTAATTCAGACTTATAATTACTGACTTACATCTAAAAATTATATAGCTAGCGACTTACAACTAATATATGTGACTAAGACTAAGACTTAAAACTAGTGACGAACATGTTTATGAACAGGTTAGTCTTTTAAACAATATTGCTGAATGGTTAACATCTATGGTTTAGGAATACAGACTTACAACTAACATATTTACATTTTAAAGTAAATTATGTAATGATTGTTGCCCTTATTTTCAGTGATAATTTACACAACAATAGAACATGTTTATGTGTGATACAGAATGTTACTATTTACAAAAATCAAAACATAACCTGATATTAAACAGCAGTGGGACGAGTTTGTATATGATACATCACAGCTATATTTTATGCCTCTGATCAGTTTGAGGATAACATACATACATATATATCATATTCCACCTGTTAATGATGATGGTAATGCTAGACAGATACTTTTATACATTTAAATATTTTAAAATTTTATGAGCGCCAAAAGAAGAAGGAAGTTTTTAAATATATTAATATTATGTGTATGTTTTATTGTTAGTTTTATGACATAGAAGCAAAAAAATGTATTTAGTATGACTTTTAATATGCTAGGCCAACAGTGCTCCATCGCTGCACTTCGAGACACACGTGCCCAAAGTTCACCGTCCCTGACCTAACAACTATCTCTGGACTGGGGCGTTATGAAAAAATGTTATCAAAACATCATTTGACTAGTCCGTGGCACAGATCATTTTCTTCGCGTCCAGAGGCCGGTGTTCAAAATTTACCAATGGTTGTTTTCCATATAAAAAAATAATATTTAAATTTTGTTGTTCATTACATATTTGAAAGTCCCACATCCACCTTTCTGTCGGTATCCTTCCCGTCTCTCATCAGCACACTTCTAGGATTTAAAGTTTGATAAAAATGGGTATTAACCATGTGTTAGTAATATATTATTCGCATGTCTAACTTTTCATAGTGTACATACAAGTACCCTCCACTCGGACTGTATTGAGACAAAGATCACATACTTTCCCTTATATACAATGTTATATACAATACCCCCACCTAAAATCACATTGTACACGAATTGTATTCAATACCTACTAGATTTAAAATAAAAATCTTTTATTGAGTAATTTTTCCATTACTGAAATTATCATGCATATCATCTCATAATTTTAGATCTTAATTAGTTAGTTCTATTGACTGACTAACTAACCATCACACCGTACCCGCAGAGGTAGGCAGAAAGTAGGCAAACAACTCGATCTTGGAATACACTTCTTGCTTCATTCACATTCATGCATCGTCTCATACATTCTCTTTTATTATTCCGACTTCTGACATGGCCCGAGTCAACTATTTGATTCAGTTGATCGTGCCATGTCTTCCTCAGGCGTCTCCGGTTTCTTCCTCTATTCACATTCGGGTCATATATTCTTGCACTCCTTTCTTCGTTCATTAGCTCTACATGCCCAAACCTTACATCAGCCTTGCATTCTTTACGAATATCAATATTTTTCACACTCATTTCTACGACATTCAGTTTATTTTCATCCTTCCGCTCCCAATTCCATGCCGTACTGCCATACCTCAGGGTTGGTATCAACACTCCACTGTGGACTGCTAACTTCGCTTCTTTGTACAACTTTTTTTTAGCGCCAACCGCGTTCAGTCCTCCGTTAATGGAGTTTCCTACATTCACCCTTCTTTCAATATTCCCATCGGTCTTTCCATCTCTCGTAAACATACTTCCTAAATGTACAAACTCATCGACAAGCTCCAAGTATTCATCAGTTCTATTGATATTACATTTATGAGAAGATTGGTGGCACAAGAAGAGTTGGTATTTATTTGAAATATTTATAATTTTTAGGGCTTTCGAATATTTATAAAATGACCCCAAGAAGCCTAAAACGATGTTAATAGATATTCAAATTTTTGTACACATCTAGTTATTTACAGTATTACGGGTTGTGGACGTATTTGCGCTCCGGTGCCTGAAAAAAATTACTTATTCTATAACTGACTTTAGGTAAGTACTAACCGGCTAGCCTAGTTAAGCACGTGCATTTCTTCCATTTATGGATATGATTGTCTGAAAAGATCAGTTTTAAGTTTAGCTCTGAATTCTGTCCAGTCTTTGATCATTCTTAAGTCATTCGGCAGTTCATTCCAGGCTTTAGGTCCTATAACTCCGAAAGCACGATCACCGAACTTAGTATCAGGTGTGCGCTTTGGTAACTTCAACCTGCCGATAGCTGATGACGCTGCTGACCTAAGGGTAGATTGCCGTGAATTGGTATTTTCAGGAATACACAGTTCCGATAAGTAAGCCGGAGCCATTTCGATTTTTAGCCGGTGGATCGCCAATACCATCCAGCAGATCTTGAACTGGATTCTTTTAGGACATTTACACCAGTGGAGAACATCTTTATCTATTAAATCCCTTAATACATAACATAATATATAACAGCCCTTGAGGTGATTTTTCACAAAAACGGCGCTATACAAATCATCCAATTATTATTATTATTAATTGTGAAACATACTAATGATTTGTAGATAATATCAAAATATTATATGATGTTAATGTAAATAAACTATCTACCTATATAAATAGCTCTTTTCACCAGAACTCGAGTGTTTTAGTTTAAAAAAATCACTGTCTAACGTCTGCCCTATCTAGCTCAGGATTTCTAACCCCTAGCCCCCTGTCTAGCGACCATTTCAAAGCAAAGAAACTTTAACGATTTACTTTGGGCTAAGAGGAAATATGATGCCGACCAGGCAGTTATGGATGACATGTTTATTGATCTCTGTAATATGATCTAGATAAAATTTACAATGTTCGGCGACTGTGAGGGAAAAGAGGCTCGGGTTCGATCCCTATAATATTTGCTATTTAGAGTGCAAATAGCGGTTTTTTTCAGGCGAATACTTGTTTCACGTGAACAGCGTCACCCATCATTCATCACGCCCATATTTACTGGGCACGAAGTTTAAATGTGATCGTTGCAGATTTCCATAAGTTAAATCTAATAATAATAATGATTGCGCAGGTAAATTGATTAGCTAGGCTTGCCGGCTAATGCTCACCTAAAGTCACTTCAAGTCAGAATAAGTAAAAAAAAAATCACGCGCGAATGCGTCCACAGCCCGCAACACTGAAAATAACTAAATGTGAAAAAAACTGTTAATATCTATTAAAAACTTCCTATGCTTTTTAAAGTCGTTTTATAAATATTCTCCAGTCCTAAAAATTATAAACACTTCAAATAAATACCAACTCTTCTTGTGCAACCAATCTTCTCATAAATGTAACATCAATAGAAAAGGAGGATAAAATAGCAACTGTAAAAATCATATCATCTCTAAGTTTAAATTTTGAATCGATCTGCCAGGTAAGTATATTTTTCTGTATCTGTTTGCGTATAATTCGATAAAGAATATGAAGTAATATTTGTACAGCGCCCCTGGGGTGATTTTTCACAAAAATAGCACTATACAAATCATACAATTATTATTATTCAGATTCCTACATAGCGTAATTTTTGTGTGAACCTTCTCATCGCTATCACAAACCATTGACTTTATGCAGAAACGGGCGGTCCGTTTGATAGATTCGCCTATCTTACCAAACGGATGGCAATCTTTGGAGCACAGACGTCAGGTGAGAATGCTGTCCTTGTTCTACCGGTATTCCAATGGAAAATGCTCTCAGGAACATTTATCATTGATCCCTTTGGCAATGGTGCACAGTCGGGAAATACGCTAAATACGCGCCAACCCCTTTTGTACACGATTTGAATTTGTTACATGAGAGCGTGTCGCTTCTACGACTAGTTCTTGTATTCAACAGCGCGGCTGTGGAATGATCTGACGAGGTTTCCCTCGGGGCGTCCTGTAAAAAAAAATCAGAAGCGTTTTAAAATTATATATGTTTTGAACAATGGAAAAATATGGAGCCAACATTATTGTCTTGTCTTACTTTCGCACAGTTGAATGAATATTTAAAATCTCCGTAATTCATGTTGTAAATGACGCCTTTAAAATAGGAACCAAAAACTATACAAATTTCAAGACACCAGAGCTCACGCAGATTGAAAAGAAAACTAGAATGTAGACAGATTTCGCGAGTTCGCTGTTTTAAATTAATTTATCCTCGAACAATGTCCTCCACAACACAGGTGAACTCCCATCGTGGGGACAATGTAAACTTCCCTGTAACAAAAAAAACATGTTTAGTAAATAATAAAAAAAATTCAAATAAAGGAGTATACCAATCTGATAAGTCTTTATCATAATAATAATTATTTCTAAGAAGAATTGCACCCGCAAGGCCATTGTATTTTTTTTAAGTTAGAAAAGAGACGTTTGCCGGTGACATTAGTTTGTATACCACAGACCGCCAGCAAACCATGCGAGAAATGATTCGTGAATAAAGAAACCATATCTACCCGTTTGTCCTGTGAACGTTTCGGTTGACAGTCTTTATCCATGCTCGGGGAAGCCTGCAAGGGTTGGAATAGCTTAAAATCCGGTTTAATACATTTGATTTGACAATTTATTCTTTACATTGCATTCAATTGTACTTAATTACATGCTTTTATAGTCACCGGGTTTTTTTTGTCCAGGAGAATTTTTTTCTTTTGAATACCGTACGAAAGTCCTGAGTTAGTGTTCTGAGGCAGTGTGACTATGTCGTTCCCAATTGGGGAATGTTATGAAACTGGGGGGAGTGGGAAGGGGAAGACTAAGAATGTGAGAGTGCCTACCACTCCGGAGTTATGTTTATTCGTAATAATTTTTTAAAATCAGTTTTTTTTTCTTAGTTTTGCCGAAATTTCCATACTGCATAGTCCCTGTTTCTTCCTTTTTTCATCTGTCGAAACTATTGATCTTTCAAATATATTGTAAAGCTCTCTTGCGGTTGTAATGGTTATGAACATTCTGACAATATTAACCCTTCACTGGCCATTGTAGACGATCTACTATCAAAAAGTGTATAATTTCCTTTTAATAAATTCTAGTTACTCGGCGCTCTGTATATCTAAATATCAGCCTGTACGATTTAGTACCATAAACGGCCACCATTGGAAACTTGTCAAACAATATTTAAAACAAAGGTCAGTTGTTATCTTAGAGTAATAATCTAAGGTTGTTATGCGATTTGTCAAAAGTGTGGGTGTTTGATTAATGATTAATAAATTTATTATTTTCTTCAAACGATTGGTAACTTTGTGGCGTCATTATTAATTAAATAATTAAAAATGTACTTTGTTTACACCACTTTTATAAAAATAAATAAATATCTCTACATGTTTCGATAGCAATGCTATCATCCTCAGGAATATATGAATAAAAAATAATAATTTCAAGTATAGACAAATGATAAAAATAAGAACAATAATTTAAGAATATACAAAATTGAAAGAAAATTGGGCATTGAACGGTTAAAAATCCCACTAACAATTTAACTGGGTTTTTATAGTTTTTGCATCATTTTCCCTGGCCCAAATCACTTTTGCAACCATTTATTATTTTAATGTTCACCGCTGCAGGAGAATAAACGTTCCACAACTGTTTGTCATCGCTATGGCGTCCCTCGTGTAAATGTGACACCGTGATTTGACGTTACTCTCACAATCAACACGCTCTATGCAATCTACGACATCTGATTTGTATAAACGACGTTTTAGTGACGAAAAAAAAACGGTAACAGCACCGCTTTCTTAGGAAACCCTCGCTTTACCGGTCGCCACTGTCTACAATATTCCACCGAAATGGTTAGGCTGTTCATATGAAATGATTCTCTGCGAATTGGGGTTACATGAGTCGAGAAAGGATTCGTAAATTATGCAACACGAGATCCGAGGGGACCCGAGTGTTTCCGGAAACTGCCGAGTGCTCACTCTACCTGTGAAGGAGATGACACAGGTTTGACGTCGGGTTGACGTATTAATCTAGCGGTGGACTGTAGTTGGTATACTGGCCTATCTGGTGTCTAGATGACGGTTTTATTTGGTGTTGAATGTATTAATTATGTAATAATTTAGGGGTGAGAAGTTGTCACTGAGTTGGTCAGGTATCCCATTTGTGTGAAATTGTTATTTTGAAAGTGGCAGCTACAAACAAATCCTTTTACCCACTGTTTTATTAAAATTATTCTAGACATTGGTTTTATAATGCCGTTTTATACCATTAAGTAAGTACCTACGTGAGAGAACTTTTAGAGAAGAGCGGATAGACTGAGAATTGGGTTTCAGAGGAATAAAATTTATTTCCCTGAATATATATAATGCGCAATCCCTTGGGATAAAGGAACATCTCTGAAAAACTTGACACGATCAAGTTTTCAAATACTCGGTCACGTTAGGGGTAGGAATAACAGAGAAACGAGGCGATGTAAAAGAAAGAAGTTTATATCAAGCGTTATATTGTGTTCCGTCATATCTGCCTACATCTTTAAAATATCTCGTGATCATCGGTTAGGTTAGGTTAAACTAAATTAGGAAAGGCTAGTCAGGTCGTGGTGGTTAGGCTAGTTAGGTTAAGTACTAATCGCAAGCAGAAAGGGTATATATAATGTTTTAATATTAAATTATTAATAGTTATTTTGTATAAACCACAATTTACTAAAACTTTCAAAATATGTATCTATAATATTCTTGATTTTTTTTTAAATGTGTTATTGTTTATACAAAATTACTCCTAATTTGAAAATGACGCCACAAAGTGATTTTACCTTAATTGAAGAAGTGAAAATATAGTTGTGTCAGACGGATGTGACAGGATAATCAGACTGTAGGTAGGGGCAGATCTCGGTCTGCGGAGAGGTGGGAGAGGAGAAAACACAACCCGCCTAACCCTTTGCAAAGGCGAAAGACTCTGACCAATTTGTGCATAATTCCTAATTTCTACAAAATCCCTTGCACAAATTGAATGCCCTGGTGATATACCTTCAGCCTCACAACATTCCCCAATTGGGAATGCCATAGTCTCACTGGTTCTAGACGGTTGGGAGCAGATGGGACTCTTGTGCGGCATACATATAAAAAAAATTGATAATGTAAAAACAACCTCGCACATAAAAAAACATTATTTTCTCGTAATCTTTTACTTAATCATCGGTGACTACCTTCCCAACCCGGGCTAAACGCGTATGACATTTTTATCAGTAAGCGTCGGGCTCTGCGGAAACAACTTAATGAACCCCCAAATATTATCCTCGTCACCCGGTGACAGGCGACCTGGCGTAGGTTGGTGATGGTGGCGACCCTAGCTGATGACTTCTCCTATGGCTGCACTGTGTAAATATCGCAAGAATCAGGGTTGCCAAAACACTCTGATTACTAATTATTGAATAATCTATTACAACGTCTTACGACAATTTTTTTTTATTCACCATCAATCAATTTCGCCAAATTATGTATGCAAGGCATTTGACCTATCGATAACACCTATTTGATATATAATAATAGATAGTACCTTTGCTATTTTTATGGCGGAAATTTTTTAAATGACTCTCAAGAACGCTGTACAAATTATTGGGAAAAAGACACTTGCACAAGAGTAGCAATTTAACTTTTACATACCTGAAGGTTAAAAAAATAACGTACGATCCGCAGGGAGGGCCACTAGGATCCCCCATAAACTCACAAAGCGACCGTGACTCTTAATATTCCTTCTGCCTTTTCTAGTACCTAACACTTATACTCAGTTCAACTTAAGATCGACCTGTTAATGTTCGAAATTTGGTTCCTACCTTCCCGCCTGCATCCCATAACCTGCGCTCGGCTGCGGCGGTGATGTGACTCCGCCCATACTCGCGTTTTTAAGATATTAACCCGTTCAAACCGTGTGATAAAATGGATGTTTAGTTGAATTCACTATCACTAATTGTGATGAATAAAGGGGGACATGTAAACGTTAATTATTATGTATATTATTTATAGCTATTCGAAATACAACAATATCAACAATGCATTTTTGTAGAATATAGATAGATACTATACTGTATAAAATTCTTAAATGTTGGTGTTGATCAGTTGTATTTATTATTATAGATGTAACACCAACTTCAACGCAAAATGATGTTAAATGTTATCCCAAAGCATTGGAATTGTTTTTGTTGGACATATTATTGGTATCGATCAAAAATTTTGAAATGTCGATCATATTGTTGATGAACTGATTATGGTTCATTGACTTTCGACGTCTAAGTGAATCTTATTAATTGTCTAATTTATGTGTTTATTTTGTTAAGTGAATTGTTTGATTAATTCCTTAGGCGATTTGATGAATCTGATACCACGTAAAATATAATATCTATATTGTAATAATATCACCATCGCTATTTAAAGGTATAAATTCTATTCAATTTGTGTTTGTAGGTAGGTAATACAGAATTTAATTAAATAAATTAAATAATTAATTTAAATACTGGGTTTGAATGTGTTAACTTGCGTACCAAGTCGCGAATTAAATAGTGGGGGGGAGCAGGATATGTGCGCTCACAGGTCGATCTTAGGATAAACAGACTTTATATTTTAATTAATACCATTTTAACAGAACATCGCCCATCTTCGGCCAGCAGTCAATCTTTAGATAATTCAATACGGTAAAAGAGATATATCGAATATCGAAAATTTTTGTGATGTAAAAAAACAATATTAGGTATCGCACAAAACTCTCGTCTGAAAAGAGTGTTAAATAAGTTACTTACCCACCTACGGATATCTGTAAAAATTTTAAAATGTATTACTGCAGAAAAAAAAGCATTGTGATTAATTTAAAAAAACATTAATATTTTGTTTACAAAATATGCAAATAAATATGAATAGACTGAAATGTTATTACTGTGATGTATTAAATTTATGTTTAAATTGATATTTCGAAGTTCTGTAGCTCATAGTGAAAATAATAAAATCTAATAAATAAAAAAAGTAAAAATTTTAGCGCAATAGAAAAATTTGTGAGCGGATTGATGATTTTACAACATCTAATGATTTTACAACAACATAATGATCTGTAGAACATCGACGAGCAAAATATGATTAAAGAGAATGATTTTATCCTCGAATCGTGATTCGTGTGATCACGATTCAATCCCCGTTATGTTCTATGATCTTATTATTTATTTTACATAAAAAAAATTATATGTACTTCCTAGCTATGTACTAATCTGGAGGTAGAGAACACGTGCATCCTAAATATCATATCAATTCGATAAATAAATATATTTCAATTGTGTTAGTGCCATGTCAATATATATTTTCGCTTATTGTGATCTATATATAAATGATCCAATTAGTATTATTATCTCGATCGGTAGGTAAGCTCTGCCGTAATGAAATTTCCCAGCTTTTTCGTTTTGAATTTTCTGGGTCATCGTTAATATATTAAATTCGCATTATCGTTAAAAAAATATATATAATAATGTCATATTGTTTGTTCCTCTTCTTACATGCAGACAGAGAATATACGTAGGTATATCTGAAAATAATATATTATTTTCAAGTGTGTTCATACCATGTTAATTTATGACAACCCTAGTTTTTTTGGAACCTTAAGGATAAAAAAAAATAGGGTTGCCACGCCAACGATTCTGATAACCGAAACATGATATTCCTAAACATTTTAACTTTAAAAGCTAAGGCCGTGAACAAGAACAAACAAGCGCACTTAAAAGAAACTCATCCACAATAAGTATGCATACTCGTACATACCTACATAATAATTGAATGATTTGTATAGCGGCGTTTTCCTAACAAAAATCAGCTCTGTGGCGCTTTACAAAGTGTATTTATCTAATCACTTATATTTGTTACTGACTAAATATCCATAACTCTATTTGTCCCATCTTCTTCCACCGTTCACTTTTCGCATTTACAATTTAACTCCATAAATCTTACCAAAAAACAATTCGTTTGAAATCTTCTTTATCGACTGCACCACATGTAATATTCGTTAGTGTCTTTTTAATGACGTTAATTAAACTATACTACAGAATATTACTCAATAGACTGTAATTAAAACAATGTATTTTCTCGAGGTGATGAAAAAGAGACATTGGATAACTGTTCACACTCTCTTGTAGTCCATTATCCTCGCTCTCTCATGATAATATTAACGTTTGGATGATTATTTTTATATCGACGTTTTTTTGTGAAAAATCACCTCAAAGGCGCTGTACTAATATAGAAATATATACACATATTTTTTTACTATATATCTATTACCAAAGCTCTATCCTACTAACTTTAGATAATCTATTATGACAACTTATGACATTAGGTCAACAGATTGCATTCACCTTCTCATCGGTAAATAATATAAAACTATGTACAATGTATCACCGATGACTGTGATGTTGCGTAAAAATGTATGTAGATTTGTTAATTGTTTTTGTGTTTAATTCGTAGAACTCCATTTAATTTTTTTTTATTTAATGTAAGGCAAATTTAATAATATTATTATTAAGTTCTGCAAGTATTTTTAATTTTTATTATTGTGACAGCTAAAAAAAATATACATAAATAGATTTATTTCATGTGCAGGTGCAGGTAAATAATTTATAGGGGCATGCTTATCTGGCAGGTCACTTCAGATTAACACAGTTCATTATATATGTGTAGATTCAGTTTTGCACGCAGAGGACACAGTATCGGATTATTTTATGTGTTATTTATTCTATGCGATTAATGTTTTTTTTTGTTCGTTTGATAAAGAAAAGCAAAGTTTATAATGGGCAATACAGTTCGGGGATTTGATTAGAACGTACCTTCCAAAATGTGATTCGTCGCACGATAAGAAACAGATTCAGGTGAAAAGATTCAAATACGAGTATCTAATGTAAATCCTATAAGATAAAATGTAATTACGTTATGAAAGCAATACAAGGAAGGTCCTGTAAGGTATATATATAAATCCATCACTGGTACAGCTGCATACACAGTTTACATAGCAAAGCTAGCTGGTTAGTAGTTATTTTCAGAAAAAAAAATTTTTTCCATAGTTTGCAACATTCTAAAAAACTATATATTTGTAAATGTAAATAAATATCATTGAATATTTTGTAGCTTTTTTCAGTCATTTTTTAAAGCTGTTTTCCAGTCCAAAATTCGAAAAAAACACCAATGTTTCAAATAAATATCAACCCTTCTTTAGCCATTGATCTCCATTAATACATAAAATATCAATAACAAATAAGAAATAAATAGTATCGGCGATATCATGGAATGTGCAGTTTTTTGTAATACTGTGTCCTGTACGTTCAAAATCATATCTTCCCAAGCTAAAACTTTATATAATAACGAGTTAACCTGAGGTAACCTGCCAGGTAAGTATGTTTCTGTATCTGTTTGTACATAATTAGAAGGATAATATGAAGTAATGTTTGTACAGCGCCCTTGATGATTTTTCACGTGAACGGCGCTATACAAATCATCCAATTATTTTAGTGAATTTAAGGATGTGAAAGTCTAAAAATATCATAGATAGACGTCAGTCGCACGGTCGTTACACGCTTTCGCACCTAGAGCCATTTTAACATGTTCATTTCATTGTGCATGATATTTTGTACATTTATATTTTGAATAGTTGATCGATGCGTGCTGACAGTGTTGGCGTCTTCGAGCCCAGGCGGACATATCATTACATTGTATCGCAGTGATCGTAGATCGCCATCGATCTTTAAATGTTCCGTTTATGCTTTGTGTTGTCAATCTCTGACCTTTACAGATGTGACAGTCGATAATGTGATGATAAATGCCTTTTCAGACCGGAGGCAAAAAAACATGGTTTTGTATTAAGTATTTAAATCAAACTTGTTAAATTTGGGCTTGACTAAATGAGATGATGTATTATATTGTAAATTACAATAAAGTATAAAAAATTATATTGAGTTAGTAAATTATTTTTTAGATTACCTGAAACTTAGTGCTTTATGTTCGGTAACTGTAATATTATTAAAAAAATACTACTTTTTCACACTATTGTTCCTCTTTTACTTGCACTAAAATTTAATACTTATGTAATTTTTTTCAAAGATAAACCCTTGGGTGGAAACAATATTTCAGTAATTGAATGTTTTCCCCGAGAAATAAATCTTAAAAATGATTGTAATTATTAGATGATAGAATTTTTTATATAATTAATTATTCGAAATGAAATATTTGGGTGTTATTTTAGATTCCAGACTATCTCTAAATACAATATAGGTTAAAATAAAATTCTCACTACTCGGGATAAGAAGATATTTCAGTACAGAATCCTGAAAAACTATATACTTTGTCTTAATAGTAATTATTTTATTTTTGTTCTTGTCAAAAGGGGCGGATTTTAGAAAACAGTTTTGCAAAACAAGCCATGAAAATAATTTTAAGACGAAACAAATTTTCCAAATTTAAAAAAAAAAGTTAAGGGATCTAAACATATTGTCTTTTAAGCAAATTATGTACCTACCTAAATAATAATAATTGGATGATTTGTATAGCGCCGTTTTTGTGAAAAATCACCTCAAGGGCGCTGTAAAAAATGTATTTATTCTTTTCTTTAAAAATGTTTAACGGCCAATAAAATTCTATTTTCTTGAGAAAAAATCATAAACATCAACACAGACATCTACAGATGTTTTGTAATTTATGAATGAAGTGACGAAATACGTAATAGGTGCAATTTCTAATGTCGTAATTTGCAATTTTTAATTGTTTATTGAGACATTAATTGAAAAAAGAACGTGCATAAGATATTATAGTTATATTAGAATACGTGTAACCAATTTGCATATGTTCTATGTTAAGAACAAAAAATAATTAAATTGAAATAAAAATTAAAATAAAAATATAAAATAAATAAATTATATATATTTTTTTAAATAAACAAAAATAAATAAAAACGAACAAAAAAAAAAGAATAAAAAAAATAACGACATCCGATATATTGCAAATAAAGTAATATTTTAAGGCATAATTTTTTTATTCTCTCTACCTAATTGAAAGCACGGCATCCATTTTTGCATGATTTTAATATCACAAAGGCAGATGCAGGTATAACAATACCCCGAAATCGAATCAGATCAAATAACTCAACTCTCCTGACTGGAGTATAAAAAATCATTTAAATTATTCACCCCCTTTTGATATTCTATACTGCAATAATAAAACGCAAAGATTTTAATACGATTGCAGTAAATTATACTGCGGTATCAAACAGTTCGTTTCGTTGCCGATATTCCGCCATTAAATTTCAATAAATTCACCCCGTAATAATATGCGGTTTATCTGCTTGATAAAACGGGTATAAAAAGTGCGGAATGGTGGATTTTACTCGAAACCTTGATATATAAAATTACTATTTTAGTGCGTTTGCAAAGGGTAAACCATAAAAGTATTAACGTACTATTCAAACCACAGATAATAGAAACAAGAAAGATGGACAATGAACCATTATTAGTATGAAACCGTGCGTACAACGCGTGTCGCCAACATCGTTCATCCACGAAGACTCCCACAAACCGGCGCGAAATATACGCAGCCGCAGCGGCCACGAAATTCGCTTGCTTCAACTGATCCGGGGCGAGATATGAGAAGGGGTAGCGGCACCGGAAATTTAACGTTTGCCCCTATTGTACATATAATAATAATTTATTTTCTTCTTTTACTACTATGATTACTATTTTTTAATTCTGTTCCTTCCCGATTTCCATCCATATCTTATCCTTTCTTCGTATGTAAGTGTGTTTTTGTAATCTACGTGGGATAAATCATATAAAATTTTAAAATTTCGAACTGAATCATTTTTTCTCTTTTTGGCATGATCAATGAACGCGAACTGACGAAAAAACGTCCAAAAAGCGACATTCGGCACGGATGTATATCGCCGTTTTTGTGAAAAATCAGCTCAAGGGTGCTGTACAAATACTACTTGCTAGGGTTTATATTATTATGTACAAACAGATACAGAAACATACTTACCTTGTAGGTCACTCTAGATTAAAACGTTAAATTACAAAGTTTTCGCTGGAGAAGATATGATTTTGCATGCACAGGACACAGAAAATACTACATATTGCATAATATTGCGGTTACTGTTTAAATCCTATTTGTTATTGATATCATATTTATTAGAAGGTTATTGGCAAAAGAAGAGAAGGTATTTATTTGAAACATTATTTTATTCAATTTTCGATCATTAATATTAACAGTTACAAATATTTATAGTTATTTATAATGCCGCGGATTATTGAAAGTTTCAATTTTTTCTGTTAATAGCTAGCTTAAGCGTGCACATAAGCCGCCTCGGGCTGATACAGCTGCGATTTTTTCGCTAGCGAATAATTCGTTGTAGCTGCGAGTATTTCGCTCCGTTTTGTGTGAGACATACTGCAAATTGCATATTTGCAGCGGCGGCTCGCCTTTGTTGCTACTTACAAACCAAACCCATTTTTTTTTGTTTATTCTAACGGTCAGTTTGACATCGTCATTTAATGTAGATTATTGATTTTAACCATGTTGCTAATGTTGTTTTTACTTTTTTTCAGGTAAGTACCTACCTACAATCGGGACCTTTCAGCTATTTTCGAATTCTCACAGATCATCTTCAGTTCAGTAATCCAGCCAAGTCCGCCCAGGTTTGAAATTGATCTAACATATTTGCTTTATGTTCAAACCTTTGACTGTTAATGCTATTTCAAAGACATGCAATTTTTTTTTTTAATTTTCCTTGTTGTACTTATCGGTTTTGCCAGAGATATGAACTTTAGAAAAGAAAACACACAATAATGTATATGACATCATGCCTTATTTTTAACTGTTTATGTTGAAGCTCTATAGCTCTTGATTAAATTACTACAATGCGAGTTTTATAGTTGCGCTAATCTAGATCTTCGTCGGAGTATTTAGACTTAAAACGTTCTAAATACTCCGACGCCAGAGCTCACCGTTTGAAAAAAAACAGGTGTTCTGTTGTGTAGTAGGAGGATTTCTTATAAAATTTATTTATGTTAGAGCAATTAAAAACTTTTATTTGTTTATTTAAAATCAAAATGATATCATTTAACATTCTACGCAATATTGATGATGATTGCTTTTGAGCAAATGTATAAATTTACCTTAAAAAGCAAATGCAATCATTTTTCGTTCGACTCGTTCGATTCATATACGAAAATCCCATCCTAAACTTATAAATTTATTAATTGCCAGAGGTGATCAAAACCATTCCGATATACTATTATGTTCCTATTAATGAAGGTCACCCACAAAAGGAACTGGTCCGAATGCTTTTGAACGTTGTATAATATGTAATATATTTTATTATATTTGAACGTAATATAATGTAAATAATGTTATTTTATATAAATCAGTCCTCGCCATGGTACGGTCAGGTCAGGTTTTGATTTCATGACTATACGAAAAACCGTTCATTAGTGTATTGAAAATGTATGCGGTGGCAGTGTGGTTGGGAAACTAACTGTTAATTCTGCAACCAAAGTAAGAAAAGCCTTTTTTGTGAAATTGTTTATTTTTTATGAATGATTTTTTTGTGGGAATGTTGGGGAAACGATGCTTATTTTCGAGTGGTATCACACATATATATATATATATACAATTAAATTATTAATATATAAAATATTAAACTGTAAAAATATTAATACTTTAAATTGTAAAACACATCGACGGGTCAGTCGCTGAGTTGGCATAGCGTCTGGGTCTCATCCGGGTGTCGTGAGTTCAATTCAAATAATATAGATATGATGCGAAGAATATAGATATTATGTTGCAACCTTTTTAACTCTTTTCAACAGAGTTTAACGGTAACGGTATGTTTTTTCATAGTTTTTAGAATTTTTGTTCATTTATTGCATTTTAATTTTCGTCCAGTAATATTTTAACATAATTACGAAAACTTACTTAAAAAATTTAACAAACAAAAAACTTGACCTAATTCATAATCCATACATAAAACAATGTACAATGTGACCTTAGAACGGGGTACCCCACTAAAGTCACATTTTTGCGACTTTTGTAAAACATTATGAAATAAATAATTTAAAAAAATAAAAGTCCTCCATAACGACACAAGCAAAAATCTTCCCCTTACTCTGATGGTAGTAGGAGATTTTCAAATATTGTCAGGTTATAAGTAACCCGAGAATATTTTTCTTTCTTTAAAAAAATTCACATAAATTATTAAATTCACGACAGAATTATAAAAAAAAAGACGGCGATAAAAAATCACACTTAAGGCGATGCAATGGGAAGTAATGCAAAATCATATGTTTTCAGTTTGAGAATTTGATGGCCTAGAAATATCGTAGATGATTTAATTAAATACTTTAAGTAGAACACACCTTGGCCTTTCGTTTAACCGGGCATTTTTTGGTGTGTCTTTTTATAAGTCTAGAAAAAATAAAGTATCAGACATTAAAAAAATATTTAAAACGCAAACTCTCCTACTTTTCCGATATTGTCGTATTGTTCTTTGTTTTAAATTAAGTTTTTTAGAATATAACCGTAAATTATTTGAATAATTATGTCCGAGCTTTACAGGATAGAATAAAACACGCATTTTGGTGATGGTTTTTTTGTGTAAATCGAAACACGCGGTCGATATTAAGCGTGAATCTCAACCTTGTCGCCACCGGCATAAGGAGCGCGTGATTTCGCTTGCATTTTAGCCGGTGGATCGCCTTAACAAGTCGGAGAAACATTTTTTATGGAGTGTTTATATTTATTCAGCTCTGAATTAATCTGTAGATTTGAATAAAGGAACAAACCAACAAACATTCTTATTTATATGTGTCGATATATAGATAGATGTATTATATATAGATGTATTATATAAATAGATGTATTATAGTTCTCTACACTAATTTGAAAAATGCATATCATACTTTAGATTTTTATACTTTAAACTTATATTCTTTTTACTTTAAACGTTTACATCTCATATGTAATTCATTCTTTCCCTACCGAAAATTTATAAAATGCATATCATACTTTAAACTTCTATACTTTATACTTAAACTTTTACATCTCGTACGTAATTCATTAATACTTTACACCAAATAAAAAAATGCATATCATACTTTAAACTTTTATACTTTATACTTTAAACTTTTTTACTTTATACTTTAAACTTTTATATCTCATATGTAATTCATTATTACTCTACAATACAGTACAATTTTTTTTTTAAATGCAACATACTTTAAAAACGAAAACAACCAAAAAAACACTTTTTTTTCTTCATATATTTACTTTATGGATTCTTTTATGTTCTCTCATCTATATGTATATTAATATGAACTAAACTTATCAATTGGACTGTCCTTCGGATTTGTTCCTAGTTGAACAGTCAACGCCTTCTTAAATATTTCTGTAAAATAATGTGCGTTTCAAATAAATATTATTATTACTATATTTTTGATTTAAATTATTTAAGCGCGTTGCTTTACTTATATTTTGCAAATAATATTCAATTTCTTTTGTTGAATGTTGACTCAGTAATTGCAAAATTCTATTTTTAGTTGACTAATCGTAATCATCAAAGAAAGAAAAGAACCACTTCGTTAAGTACTGAACACAATGCTAACCATATATTATTTATGTAAGTAAATGTTATAATTGTCTCTGGGTTCACCGCCGACCGCCATGTTTAATCGTTGTCCCCCACTGTTTCCAACAGGTTACACGGGGCAACTAGACACAGGCAGGCAGCACAAGCTCAACAGAATAATTTAATTATCCCACGTTTCCCACAATTATTCACCCGTCAGAAATCCGAGCCTAGATTGCGTCAAAAACTTAATTATTTTTTCAACGATTATTAAATTTTAATACCTAATAAATTCACTTAATTAATTATTTGCACCTGATAAATGAAGCCATTAATTCGAAGTATTTTCTTCGGATGTGACAGCTTAATTTTCCAAGTTTGCTTTTACAATGTACAGGTAATATTTATGACGGTAGCCATCATGCCATTTGATCTACTCATTAGGTCTTTGGTTAAGATACTACATCTTGATGTTACTAGATTTTTAATGAACATTGAATAATTATAATTAACAAAAGTCTTTACTATAAATGGAAGGCTGGTTCTATCTTACTTTATGGACTCTAGAATGTTAATAGTAAAACATAATATACCCCCTCAGTCATAATCGTGGTGTAAATATTACGCGGATGGTAAGGACGGAATAGTGAATAGTTGCACGAACGGCCTTAAACCCGCATTAAGACCGGCTTAACTATAGCAATGCCAATCAGAGCGTAAGAATCTAATCAGCAAGACGGATAATTTACAACCAGCCCGGATGAATACACAATAAAGAACTCCAATGACAGATATTATGGCTTTAAAACAATGTATTCATTTAGATTAGCAAACGCCGATTCTGAATATATAACTTTTTTTTTATATATAATTTTACTTAATTTATAAATCGTTATCTAAAAGTGAATAAAAACCCATCTCATCAAAACATCATGTTATGTTAGTACAATTGATGCTGACGTCACATGAGTACCGAAATATTCTTTTGAATATATGTCAATATATTTTTAAAAGTAAATTAAAAACTAAGTAAAATATTGAGAGAATTTTTGAGAAACAGGTTGTGAAAAATATTCAACCAAATTTTGATAAAAAAAACAGTTCCTCATCATCGGTCTCTTCTGGAACCGCAGTGAAAACCCATTTCAGGTATCACCATCTCTAATGACAATACGGCGACGTGCTCACTAGTGCCCCTAGCGGCGGAATTTTGTTACTAAAAATAATTAAAACAACAAGTCGGCAAAAGGCCTAGATATGCTTTATTTTATAAATGTCGACGTGTTTTGCAAATCTCACAATTATAACACATTTGGTTATTATTGTTCAAACGAGTAGCTGAAAATAGCTATCGAAAAGGCATCCAGATTCATTGGGAGGAGGACAGCCTTCGCTGGCGGATTTTTTTAAAAACCTACTCAGAAAACGGCTCACTGGATTTTTCATACATTTTAATTGATTTTCCGTGAAATATATTTTTAATAAATTATAGATATCGAAAATTCATGAAATAAATATTAGCATACAAAATTAACAAAGCTTCTATCAAAACATTAATTTTGACTACTCATGTGACGTCACAACCTACAAGTCATAGATTTCGTGCGTTTTGGTGGGCTTTGAATAATTGAAATGTTAACAATTATTTTATCTATGTGGGGCGAGAACGAGCCTTTCCCTTCATCATTGAGATAGTGGCCAAGTTCCTCAACAAGCACGACTTTGACCTGATCTGCCGGCTGCATCAGGTGGTAGAGGACGGGTTTGAGTTCTTTGCCAAGAAGCAACTGGTCACCCATTTTTCGGCGCCCAACTACTGCGGGGAATTCGATAATGCAGGAGCAATGATGTCAGTGGACGACACGCTGAAGTGCTCCTTTCGGATCCTGAAGCCGGCCGACAAGCGCCACCTGGCGTACGTGCAGACCAACACCAACCGTCCCGTCACGCCGCCCAGGGGCGTCACCAAGACAAAGAAGATTTTGAGGGCCCTATGGATATATCCCCCCGGCCACCATTCTCCCCCGCCGCTCCACCCTTTTAAGAGTATTCTGTGTTATTTATCCTAAAAAATATGGATAATAATTCCTTGTCTTAGCTTAAATACATTCTTGAATATAATGGAAACAATCACTCTATCATTTGTATTACCGTCTTGCAATATATCGTAAGGAATAAATACAGTTAGCTTCTTTTTTTTCAATTTAACATTAAATTTAGTTTTGATAATGTGTAACGATAGCCTGTCCAAAAAGAGAAAATAAATGTAAAAAAAAATAAATAATAATAATAATAAATTCGTAGAATAGACGTAATATAAGAATAGGAAGTAATATTTGTACAGCGCCCCTGGGGTGATTTTTCACAAAAGCGGCGCTATAGAAATGGTCCGATTATTATTATTATTATTATTAAAGCTATCGTAGGCTCCGAAAAGGTTGAGATTTGTGAAATTATAAATTTTCAGGATTTAAAAAATTAAAAAAAAAAGTTTGTCATAATCTAATTTCGCAGAAAGTATCAATAGACAATATTTTATCATAAAAGGTAAAATTGTGTCGAGTGAAAATACAAGTTTAGTTTTCAAATATTCGTGAACTCTGATCACGGTTAAAAATAAAATATGAAACTAATTACATGCCTTCCTACATAATTATAAAAAAAAACGTTTAAGGTGGAGACACGATGACATCACGAATTTCTAGAATCGGATTGTTATCAGAGAGTTTATTAAACAAACACAAAATGGAGAGTAAACATTTTTTTCGGATACTAAATAACAAATTTGAACAATCCGGTTCGTTTGATTATCTTACCATGAAGTTGCATAAATCGGAGTGATATGCTTCATAACCATTGCTTAATCATTGTAAAAAATCACTAAAAAAGCCTTACCCGAATCGGAATTTCAGGAATTTCTGATCTCATAATCCTATTGTTTAAAAAATCTGCGAGAATTCACGAAAATCTTCAAAGAGCCCGCAGAGAGCCGAATTAATAAAAAAAACTGTCTCATCATTTCTGTCAGATATCATCGTGAGGGATTGTGGCAATCAAATAGCATTACAATCGGAAGAATGCCATTTGTGTTCCGTGGGATTTGAACACAGGCCATGAGTAGTTTAGTTTAGTTTAGTGGCTTTCTTACAAAACAGGTAGCCAGCCACGTACCCAGGCAACTTTACTGTGAAATATGGCCCATTAACGTGAGGCGGATGACGGAGGTGGCTCTATGTTTGTTTAGTTACGTTAAGTTGAACAAGTTTTTTGACTGGGAGTGTGATGAACACTTTTTTGTTTGCTTGCTTAACTGTTCGTCTCACTTAATGAATCGCTGTTAAAACTGAAATTACGCTCGGATTTACGGGGTTTTGAGAGGTGATTATTTCACATTATAAAAGGCATTTTTTGTTCTTGTATAAATTTCTTGCTTATTATAATGTCATGCAAAATTTATAAATGAATTAAGTACATTTTCGGGGTAATTTAAAATAATGTCCTGGTATTTATCTGACGTTAATCCGTACATGGTAAGAAATCGTGAATGATTGATTGATATTTGATTCCCCGACTCATGTATCATTTAATATATTTCGCCATTATGTGCCTAAAAGCAACGGGAATTTCTGAATGTAGATTCTTCCCACTCTTATCTACTCATAACTGCAAACATTGGACAGTTCAACAATAAACGGACAAGTTTGAAGTTATTAATGAATTGATTTCTGACGTTTTTATTGTTGATTGTTTTTGTGTTTAATTCGTAGAACTCCATTTAATTTTTATTTAAATTTAATGTAAATCAAATTTAATAATGTTATTATTAAGTTCTGCAAGCAAATAATTTATGATAAATAAATAAACGAATTAATGATCCTAATATAACATTAATTAATAGAGTGAGGAAAATTATATATTTCTCAGTATGCTCACATTATCAAAATACTATAATACATTTAAATAAATCAATTAAGACAATATTATTATTTAAATACGGGGAAACACATTATAAATGTAAAAACGGAAGAAATTGTAATTATTTTCGAACTAAATCGCTTTTTCCGATAATAAATCATTATTTTTAAAAACCCGTCCAAATTAGAATGGGGTGGGAGTAAATAAAATCATATAAATAAGTCATCACAGTGTGGATTATTAACCGCAGTTGAAAATGGCCTTGAACATCGAAACAGCTGTCACAATAATAAAAACTAAAAATACTTGCAGAATTTAATAACATTATTAAATTTGATTTACATTAAAGTTAAAAATTTAAATTATCTAAATATGTATTATTCATAAACGATTTTCTTGGATTTTACGTGGCAGAACCAGGGCGAAAACCTAGAACATCTGGGAAAGATTGAACTGGGAAAATTCCCCCATTGGGAAATGTGGGGAATTAATGCCATTTACTTTACATTCTTTGGAAGTTCATAAAAAGTACTTACCCATATTGTTGTTGTTGAGAAAGAAAAGAGGAAGGTGGGGAATACCTGGCTATTCAGATTCTGATCTCACCAAATACGGCCAAAAGCCATTTCAAGCAACGTTTCAATTCTGAATGGTGGTCTTTCACCAGGGCGATACTGAGAGTATCTTCCACTCTGGAACGTGCGCAAATATACTATATATTATTTTTAAATGAATTAATTGTCAAACAACACAATTAATTAAACAAAATTTACTCGCGCACGCCGGGATTTGAACCCGCGACCTTCGGATTCGTAGTCGATAACCTTACCCGTCGACCATGGAGGCCGTCATCATTTCAATATTATCTGAAACAAATACTTTGTTTTGACCACTGAATTCGACGTGTTAAAAATCAAAAGTATTTTTTATCCTGATAAAAGAAGTATTCTTTATAAATCTATCGATAGAGTAAATGAATTTAATAGTAAAAATACAGTAATTTTTAAATTAACAGTTTTCGCTACTTTGATAAAATGTCACTTATTAGACGTTATGTAACATAAAGCTAAATGAATCGAATACTTATTTCATAAGTAAAAATAAAATGACTAATACAGGTTGTATCTGCAATGTTTTAAGCCTAAACTGCCGATCCCTAAATTCCATCAGCCGTGATTAAAAATCGCATTCGATAAAGCTAAGGAGTGGGTAGTGGGCAGTCGACTTGTCACCCACCTGAAAATGTCCGGAGAGATCTCGATTGCAGCTTTATTTGCACATTTAAACATGCCGTAAGGCTTTCGGGCTCTAAGGGCAGCGTTGTTTATTATTATTTCTGCCAACGTAATTTTTTCAAAACCTCTTCTTAATTAAGACATTTAACGGGTATCTTATTAAAGCGTCGCAAATGAAGCACACGACATCTCTGAATAAATAAAATAACCAAATGCTAATTAGATAATAAATTCACATTTACATATTTTTGCATACGAAATTTAAAAGTCATGTTTTAAATCAGACATTAAAAGATTAAAAAGTTACTTTTAAAATTCTGCTTTGTTTTACGCGCTTCAATGCGATATCCGTGTTCAATATCTAATATAAATATTTTTCTAATCACATTAATTCAATTCTCCATATTCGGCGATCGGTCAAGGAACTTAATGTCTGATTTGAATGCTAAATCGATTGCGATAAATTTATGTGTTTGTTGGGAGTAGATTGAAGAAAATCGATTACGTTCGTTCAATATGCAATAAGGTTTTTCGTTGTGGGTGTAAATATCGTTTGACAAGACTATAAAACGATTTAAATAAATTAGTTTTACCTTAAGCCGGATTCACACGATCCGGTTTTCGTTGATCAACTACTGACGGTTGGATGACAGTTGAAACAAATTGATAAATGGGAGCCCTCTTTCGACAAGTTGAATTCAATGAAGTTGATCAGCGGTCCACTCTAGCGGATTCAAGTGTGAGTCATCGTTTGAATTGACATTGGATTGACACGTGCGAACGACTTGCTTCAACTACGGTGGGTATTTAATTCGATTTCTTGTGTTGAACACAGCCGCAGTTGCTTTTGAATTATCCGTTTAACTTGTAGTTCTATATTTTTTATTGATTTTTTTTTTTAAACTAAATTCGCATTTTGCGAATCTGGTATTAGATCGTAAGTTTGAAAGTGGTGAATAACTAATAACCTATTATTAACAATCCTCAGGACCTAAAACCCACTACACTCCCCTTGTTTCAATCACATTCATACACCGCCGCATATTTGCCCTTCTATTGTTCTGACTCTTGACATGACTCGACTCAAGTATTTGACTAACTCAGTGCCATGTCTTCCGGAGCGCCTCTAAATTGTTACTCAGTGTGCGAATTACACTGGGTTCAGAATAAGGTCAATGTGCTTGTCTTCAGACACACTCAAATTTGGCTAAATTCAAAAAACTGGTTGATCAGTCATTTACTTTCGATTCACATCTACCAGTACCACGCAGTACAGACACGCTAAGTGACAGGCACGGAAAAATTAGTCGCTTACATTATCTATGAACACATTCACGCACCGTGTAACGTAAATACTCTCTTCTGTGCCGTGTCTGGAACTTTACGTGTCTGCACTGCACGGTGAGGTGATGTGAATAGACCTTTATTTTAAGATATTTTAAAATATCTCTCATAGAGATTGGGACATATTGAATAAATGTTTATCACTTGCTATCTGTCTGGATCTTATTGGATATTTCATATTCATACCGTTTCATGTATTTCGCCTATTATCTCCCCAGCGATCGCGGCCTGGTTCAAATATCAAAACAAAAATAAAATCCCTAGACTTATCTTTAAAAAAATTGATAAATCTACTGCCCCCATTATTTGTCGTAACCTTCCAGTGACTCATACATAAATTTAACGTTTATTTGTCTTTACATCAATGTAATTATCGGTTCTGTATTAATTAATAAATGAAAAATATGGAAATTTTTTGTTTTTATTGATATTTCAAAGGTCCATCAGCTCATAATGAAAATTACGCAAGCTAAAAATATGTAAAATTTTCACTAGGCCAGAGAACACACTCGTATACCGCTTCCAAAGAACGGATTTTTATATTAATTGTTTTTGTGTTTAATTCTAAGAACTGCTTCCAATTTTTTTGAACGCAAACAGATTTTCCGTTTTATACCAAGTTTAGACATTTTAAGTAGTTAGGAAATAAAGGATTATTCCATTTCATATTTGAATTTGTCCCATTCATAAAGTGTTCTAAATAAAACAAAAGCAAAACAGTTGTTTTGACAGATGGATTATTTGAGGCGAACATAAGCTTATGGAATGAAACACGGGTTAAGGGAAAGGTCTGAGATTAGTTGGAGGCTGGAGTAATGTGTTGTGGAAATTATGTCATAAGTATTGCTACAGGATAATCAGCTGGAGGCAAAGTGAATACGTTATTATTTTAATCAAAATTAGCTTGCAATGAAAATATGCTAAAACATTCAACAGAAAATACCTAAGAAGATTTGAAATAAAAAAAAATATTTCGCCAATTTACGCAATGACATTATATACTTATGGACACCTTATTGTGTAAGAAAATTAACACAAAATGTGGCACGAGTAACAAACGCTCTTACTTTTTCCAGTAAATTAGTAATTCAAACATCGTTTTTGTATGACAAAGACGGATATTTAAAAGATATATCTGTAGAACGCGATGGATATACGTCCATACGTCGTTTTCGTAATTCAAAGGTGCGTCGAATATCACGGGTGTAAATGAGATAACACTGCGCCTACTTGTTTACACTACACGGTAGACCTACTAAAAACATCTTTCGTATACTCATATGTTGCTACGTTCGCTATCTCACTTTTTTTAATGTCGTTTGAAATTTTTGAGAAATAATGGAATAATGTTTATTTCCATTGTGTGTTTTTCAAGTATTCGTAATGTTGTTGATTGTTTCCCGATTACAAATATTGTGTTACTGGTGTTTACCGTGTTTCTTTTACTGGTGTTTGTCGTGCAATGGAAACACTTATTCATCACATAGGAGGGCATTTGGCACGTATTTTTGCAATTTGGTTGGAGACGGCAGACGACCGCACGCGACGCGTGACAGTTTAATACTGGTTTAGCATTTAATCGAAGTACGGCAATTACCGCATATTTTGCTGCGCAAACCTTGTGAGCTCTATCTACAACGTGTCTATTGTTTGTAATGTCTTTAAATTACATAAAACATTTTACTCCTTTTGATATTTGATCAATTTTACCCGAAGGGAAAATTGAAGTTATTTCGGGCACACATACACGCCCACTTCAATCGGTTTATCTCTTCAGGTATGTATACTTCAGTGGCTTCTTACTTTAATATAAATGTAGAAGTATATATGAGGTGTAAGAGGATTGAGGAAGATATTGGTAATACACCTAGGAAGACAGATAGACAGAGCTTTACCGAGAGCATATATAGAGATAGATAAATGCGAATTATACAAGTTCTAAGCCTTATTTGAAGTTTTATCTACTCTGCCTACCCCTTTCGTAATATATAAATGTTGTTCATTAGTTAATTTTATCCATAATCCATTGATTTAAAACTATTTATGGAAACTGATGAAAATTTTTGATTTTGCACACCAATGTATTTAGAAATACTTGTGAAAGCTAAGACGTACGAGAACTTGCTTAAGTACGGATTTCACACTTTGAAGGTTGTCCGGGTATTTCCTGCCCGGAACCGCTGTTTCCTGGTTAGTCCTTAAACCCTCCTCTTATTTCTGGATTCCTGGTAAGGCTCAAGATTAGGTTCGGATTCCTATCTGGTTTACTGGCCGCAAATCGAATTGAAAAGACAACCCCGTCACCATGCCAACGCTTTTACCGCAAAATCTGTCAATTCTGAAATATTTTAGCTGTTTTTTTTAAGGAATCGATGATATTTTTCAATCATATCACAGCCATACAAATATTACAAATCAATATAACATTTGTTTGCCAAAAACTCCTTGCTTCATTCATATTCAGACATACTCTTCTGTTATAAATAAATAAATGTTTATTCCGGTATGTGGGGAGGTTAGTGCAGTCTCACACATTCCATACAAAATATACAAAATATATACAAAAGTTTAAAAAAATATAAAAAGAAGTAGGTGGATGATACATCACACATAAATAAAAATTTAAAAAATAAAATTAATACATCAAAATAACGCCTTTAATTAAGGTGCTGCGGCATTTAAATTGTGAGGGGCCAATATCTTTCTCCAGTATGTATCGATGCTGGAGGCTGGACGGAGGCGGGCCTCCATGATGAGGATATTCTTGGAGTTGTTTATTCTTTCCCTCATTCCAGCCACCCTGGATCTTATAAGGGCTGCAAAACCGAAAACTCGCCTCTCCGTGAACATACTGGAAGCGCTGCAGTATCTGGGAGGCCAAACATTGTGCGGAAGGCGTTATTATACTACACGCGAAGTCTTTCCATTCTACTCTTTTTACAGATTGCCCAGGAATTTTATATGAAGGTACCGACTCTTGACATAATCCGATTCTATCTGATTCACTCGATCGTGATATCTTTTCTTCCATTAACAAAAGTGTATATTCGGAATTAATACAAAGCATATTGTAATTATTTTAACAAAATTTGTGACGTCCTAATGAATGGTTAAACAGATTGTAACATTTTTAGAGTTAGCTTAAGTTTTATTCTGTGAAAGAGACCAGTACCACACATGCCACACAGTAGCGGAGACTTTAGGCCGGTTTTTTTGTATTTTATTTCGTTTTTGAAATCCAATTTGCCGCCATCGGCTAATTGAAATGTCTCCACTATTGATCGCTTTGAAAAATAGAAGTCAACGAAGCTCCGACCTTCACCGCAACCGTATTCTTTTAATTCAATATTGGTTTCTCCTAGATTGAAATTCCAGCGTAAAAAGAAAGAAATGTAAACATTTTAAAAATATGTTACTTTGCGTGTGACCGTAGATACAGTCTACCAAGAAATTGCAAACAATGGAAGGCGCTATGATTGTTTAAATGGCAACCTATGGACGTTTTAAAGGGAAAAAACGGTGTTCAGAAATTAATGGTACTTCCTGAAATAAGATAATTCTATGTCATATTTTAAGGCAATTTACTATCCAAACTTGTTGCTAGGGATACGAATAATCTGACAATATTTGAAAATCTCCTACTACCATCACAGTAAGCGTTTGCTTGTATCGTAACGGAGGACTTTGCCAGACGAGGAATTGAACTAACGACGCCTGAGTGGGACCAAAAATTAACAATCTCTAAGAAACATTGTGTAGAAAAAAAAAACTTTTAAAAATAGAGTCTACCATAACACCTCGCATTTGAAGGCATCATAATTTGTTTTAAAATAGGTGTTACTCGATGTTGGCGTGGTAATTTTTTTCTTCATTTTATTCAATTCGACTTTGTTGAGAGCCCATATATAGATATTCTTCCCAATGTCAAACCTTCTGTATTATTATGACGGTAGACATCTACAAATTGTTTTCACTAATATACATGGCACTGTGTTCGAACCAATCACTGAAATGAACACGTGTGTCTTTCTCTGTGGCTTCGAGTGAGGTGGAGCGATATTGACAATATTTTTTATTGGCATTTTAATACAATAAAGCTCTCCATCGATACGTTTCATTCATTTATAAATAGAATTAACTGTTTTGTAAACAAGACATCCTTCATTTCACCATTTTATTTTTAAGCTGACATTCGTACCCCACATCGATATAATTACAAATATATTATTTATTTTAAATATGTTTATTTATCTATCTTGTTATGTAATAATCCTGCAGATTAAGTTAGCTTTTTTTTTTTATTTATTTTAATTTTATTATTTAAACGCCCGCGGCTTTTACATACAGATACATCATTTTTAAATAATATAAGAAAAAAAATAGGAAACATGCACAAAGAGTTAAATTACAATTGAAAAAACACTTAAAAAAATTTAAAAAAAAACTGCACCGATGCTAAATTGTATAGTAGCTATTGTATAGGTACCTACCTAATTATGTTATTTATTATTTTTTATTGTTTATCTAGGTATGTAGTAATTCAATGGACTTTAAAAAAATAAAAAATCTAAATAAAAAATATATAATAATAATAATAAATAAAAAATATAATGGGGTATTTTGTTCAGTATGCAGACAATTATTATTAAATTTTGTGTCAAAATCAGCGAACCCATATACGTACCTCCGTCGATATTAACCCTTTCGATGGCGAAAAACTAAACGAATTACCTTCCCAGGCCTCTGGTTAACTTATTTCTATCAATGTCAGCGCCTTTTGGAAATTAGGTACCGGCGGGTTCCTAATAATGGTGTTAGCTTGATTAGGGTCGTACCCGCAGCGATCCAAAATACACTCTCGAGTAACTACCTGACCATAATCACTTATTTTACTCCGGGTCTGAAGGGGTTAGAAAAGGAAAAAAAAGTACCACCGTATAAAAATGACTTAATTTACGTTGGTGTCTTTTGACCTCCAAAAAATAAAAATCGTTAAATCAATGTTTTCTGGGATGTTTGGTTTAACACATTTAAGCCTTCCTTTTAACCACCCCATAGACTCCCAATACAAATTGCATGAAATTAGTAATATACACTAGAAGTGCCTTCTTCCACGTAGATTTAAATGGAGCCCCGTGTGCCTTTGACTTAGTTACTTTTGGTTCTAGCACGGAGGAAGCCAATGAAATTACTGCAAATACAGCGTTCTGTCTCTCTTACTCTTCCTGCTGTGTATATTGCTATTCCATTTTATCGAAATACATTTTTTTTACCAGAAATTTAAGGCCCGAATGGACAGTGTTTTGGAAATGAAGCACGCCCATATCGCATTTGTATTCTTCTTTACTCCATGATAAATCTCTATATATAAAAATGAATGTTTGTCTGTATACTCGATTTTATCGAAAATTACTCCATCGGTTTCACGATGCCGGGAAGTTTTAGTTACGTTTTAAAATTAGTATGAAAACATTGAACCAGCCATGTTGTATTAAGGTTAGCCCATATATATACTACTCTGGTTAACCACAGATTACATATTCAAAATATGAAGGTTTGTTTGGGTAGAATTTTTTCAAAATTGAAAATACAAGTAGGTACCTACTTAAGAACTTTATTATTTAAATATGTTTTGAAAAAAATAAATGTTTGAAATAAAATTCGTTTATTTGTTTAGATACAGTAACTTTCGCTGTCAAATCAATTATGGCACCCAAACGACAAGCAAGAATTCACAACTCCATAACTTTATTCCAAAATAAATAAATAATCCGAGGGAGAACCAATACTTAATTAAGTAACGTCCCATCGTCCGTTGTGAGTTAGCCGCATAAAACCTTCGAAGAGTGTCCCTGGCTTTACTGTGGTGGATTAGTTAGTGCAATTTTTACCGAAGCGCGCCGTAGTTAATTGAGAAGGAGAAACGAATGCAAGCAACTCGTTGAGTAGGAGAAAGAAATCGTTCTCGCGCTGTCATTATCAACTGCGAAGAAGTGTTACATTCTTTCCCATCATTAAATTGAACGTATAAAATATATAAATATCCGAAAAATCAAAGAGTTTCTAAAAGCATATTCAACGTTCATGTGTTATAATAATAATAATAACAAAGCATTTATATAGCGCATTTTTTTGTTATTTCACTTCAAGTGTGCTTTACTATAAATAAACTTTAAAAAAATTATTAAATAACTCGGTGGTATTCCTACAGTGCTACTTTTATATTCTATTTATTCACTCTTAACATATGACATACATTCTTGTGTTGATATATATCGCGCATTTATTTGACCCAAACAACACATACTTAAGATTGTGTGTGTTGGTGCATATATATGCACTTCCGAAAGTGATGACTTTGCAAAACTTCACTGAGAAACAGCATTTTTTTTGCTTACACCTACTTAATATTTTAAGCCAGAAATGGACGACAAATGTACCTATACGTTTTTCAAAGAGACATGCTGTACGTAAGCAATGCATTTGTGTGAAAACTGAATTCAACTTAACTCTGGTTGCAACACATTATTTTGACCATACTAACGATATAGCGAAGCCTTAATGATTTCGTCTATCGCAAACTGGTTCGGGTCTAATCTGGAAGGCTTCGCATGAAGTCATCACCAAACTTGTCAGTAGCAATGCCCAACCACAACCCTTAGGTATAATCACTTCACCAATCATAGGTGCTGACTCAAATAATACAACCTACAACTACCCCGCAGGAACTGGATGTTAGACATTTGATACCTGCCACGAATTATAATAGAGTAGGTGCTATATTACATTATTATATTGTGTAGGGGATGGTACTATTACCTATAAGGCTATGAGGCCCGACTCACACAGTTCTACCCTTGTCATGGCTCCGTAAATCCGCTTCACACGAACTACACTCGTGGCGCCGATAATCGTGTGTTTTTGACAGGTATACGAAAAGGTGTAATAGAGGAATATCGTATTATATATAATACCAAATTATCGTCATTCGTTTTGTCTGATTTGAGATGAGGATCGGTTTTTAAAACGTTTCCTTAAACGACACTGTCAAAACACTGCAACTTAAACGTATTTTTTGAACTCTCACTTATTATACTTATTTTAACAAAATTTTAGACACAGTTTGACATTTTATATACCTCGTATTGTAATTTTTTTGTGTTTAGTACCACAGTACATTTTCCCTCTTCCTGTGTCAACTGTGGTTAGATGTGCATACATGTGGAGATAATATTCTCTACCCAGCGAGCGGGCTGCTTATTGTTACTGCAGGGCTTTTATTTTTTTTTTTTACATTTTATATTAGAAAAAAAAATGAGGCCGTTGCCATTGTTCAAAATCTTTTAAATGGCATCACCAAGATGACTCATAGAATGATGATTACTAAATTTAAAAAAGGCCAAATAATCCAAGTGCATGTTTTTAACTTTCACCAAACGGTATCCAGAAACTTGTATTATTTTCCGAAATGAGATGATTCTACACATATTCTAAAACAATTTTACGCTAAAACTTTTTTTATTATTTAATGTTTTGTAAGGAAGATAATTAATTGGAAATGCATTTTTTTGTAATCCACAAATCTGTTGTGATAGCCATAGATGTTAAATAGATAAAAAAAAAAAAATTACATGAACTCCACAAAGACGGCCCTTGGGAAAACAATTTCTCTCAGGGCCTTTGGCATCTTGGAGGGTGCTATGTGGATAGTCTTTTTAGGAAAAATATGGAGAGGAAGTTCTGTGAAGGAAAAAGGTGTGGGGTGTGGGTTGGTATATGGGGCTCATTGTGTCTAGGAGTGACGCTCCCACCGCGGTGAAAGACAATGGGTCGAGAGTCTGACTGAAAAATCTTCCTCAACCGTCCTCTCTATACGGTCAACAACGCAGCTGGCGTGCAGAACCATCCGCCGCCAAGACCTGGACAAATCTCATCCCATTACCCCGGGCACTCTTGTTACCACTTGGGGTGACCTATGGCAGCGGTATTGGTTATCCAATGAGTGGTTCCTGGGGCATCGGTACAAATACCCGCCTCTAAAATTGAGTTATGATGTTTTTCCCGTGGATGGTATTATTTGTTTACAAATGATAAATTGTCAAACTCAAATTTAAGGCGTAACCTCAAATCGGAATTTACACGGTTATAATTGTTTCAGAATCGACATAAATCTACATATATTATTCACAAATCATATGTTAACATATTCTAAATTGAACACGAGCTTCCTAGTTTTAAATTCTGCTAAACAGAACTTGAAAACGTAAAAAAAAACCTTGATTTTGCCAAAGTAATGAACATTTTTACTTCCAATTAATTAAATGTCTAGATAATTCTGGCAAACTGTACCTATTTTTGTGGTATCGTTGTAAATTCACTCTTCTCTCTCCAATTTTTATTTTATTGCTGTTCAATAAGTCGGTACCACGCTGTTTGTTTTTTTTTTACACACAGGCAAAAAATCCTGATATATCCTAAAAATATTTCAATTCCTCCTACAGCATCCCCAAAGATGACATAGGCCTTGGATTGTATATAGTTAGTGATGAGATGGAGCATAGGAAAATAAACATTTGCACGGCACAAAACAAATCATTCAATTATTAAGGACAAATATTTCCCTCAGAGCCTCCTGAGTGAAGTAAAAAAAAACTACCATCATTACAAGCCGAAAATGTTGCTTTTGTTCATTCGACCCAGAGTGGTAGATACTTTCAGTACCGTCCTACTTACAGACCACCATTCGGAATTGAAAGTTTGCTTGAAATAGCTTTAACCGTGTTTGGTGACCACACCTGAATACCCAGGTTCTTCTCCACCATCTTTTTGTCAACTCCTTCCCCTCTCCATCACCTTCAATCTCACAACATACACCAATTGGGGATGCCATAGTCCCACTGGCTCCAGACGGTTGGAAGCAGCTGGGACTCTTGTGCGGTATTTGCATAAAAAATAACCATACGTATATAACAACTATGATAACTATAAAACTAAAACCTAACACTGTAAATGTCCCTAATGTGATTTTCCCACAAATGGCGATAAAAAACTATCCAATTGTTAACGTTATTTGACAAACACGGTGTAGGTGATATTTATTTCGTAATGGCTTAGTTAAGGTTGTTTTCTTCACCCTTATTCTTTATTGTTTCTTCTCGCTAAATTAATATCAGGCTTGTCTGCGGCTTAATGCCCATTTTTCGGCTGTTTAATGTCTTGTTTAGGGTCCCAAGTATCTTTCGTTGGCTCTGGACCCTCAAAATGTATTCAATATATTTTACGGGGTGCCATGTTGGGATTGTTGGGTCATCTTCTTTACATCAAAGGACCGTCGAAAAATTTACATATAATATTCATTCCTCGTTGTGGAACCAATTTTTGTTTTAATTATTTTTTAACCTTTGTGTAAATTTTACAGTCGTCCAAATAAAAAACATTCTAAATGGTTTTAGAAAATCGTAATGTTCTTTGCTTTAGAACTTACCCAAATCATTATTCTTTTTTTTTTTTAATATGAATACCCAAGCGTTCCAACTATCGGACTGACTGTGGGACTATGGCAACCCCAATCAGGGTATGTTGTGAGGCTTAAGGCGAAATATGTAAATAAATAACGACATCTTCTATTAGCTAAAGTACGTTACATTTGCAGTTATGTCAAACATTATACATTTTGTATACGTTTTAACAATGCCCCAGATAAACATAACATATTCAAGTGAATTATTTTTTTTACTGTGATAAAAGAACCAAGATAAACCAAGGAGTTTATGTCAGGACATAGCTGTGTAGTATTCCGTCTTATTTGTTTACCCTTTTTTTATATGAATACCGCACAAAAGTCCCAACTTCCCCATGTTTACCGGATCCACCGAGACTATGGCATCCCCAATTGGGGTAAGTTGTAAGGCTGGAGGATATGGGGAGGGGATACGGGCTGCAAATGTACTATATAAATTATATTATGTTATATGAATTATAAGTGAAATTCATAGTTTGATTAAATGAAATTTACTAACGCACTCCAATTATTAGATAGATTGTACAATGAATCAATCGTATCAAAGAAACATTTCGGAAAAATAATTTAAAAACTGAAACTAACTAACTAACTAACCATCACGCCGTTTCACCGCAGGGGTAGGCAGAAAGGACGGACGGCCAAACAACTCGATCTTGGCATACACTTCTTACTTCATTTACATTCATATATCGTCTCATACATTCTCTTTTATTATAAAGCTGAATATATAATAAATATAATTTCGTCGTTCTAAAAGCAAAAGGGCACTTGACGGTTTGCAGTTTTGCTTCGTCATTTGTTAATTTCTAAGATGGACAGCGCCCTTCTGGTGATTTCTCATAAAAACACAAATTATACAATTATTATTATTATTATAATGTAGAATTTTCACTTTTGAATAAGCCGCCAGAGCGCGCTACAATACTCTTCAAATTCTCGAGATGGTTCGGTTAGCAAAAAAAAAAATAAAAGTAATTTGTATACCGCCATTTTTGTGAAAAATCACCTCAAGGGCGAAAAAACCATGGGTTTAACTTCAAGTACGATTTTTTAAACACAAAAACAATTAAAAATTAATTCAAGTACGATATTCAGAGGGAATTTCTAAAAAATCTGTGTGATGGAAAAAGCTGTCTGAAAAGGTCGCAGTAATTTTGTATTTTAATTTTATCGCAATGACTTATTTAACATTCGTTTTTAATAAATTTTTGACGTTTCAAACAATTTTAGCAAAGATATTAGGCAGCTAGCTATCAGGCGCGGTCCGTCCATCCGCAACCATTGTGTTTTAGGGTCAAAAAGATAAAAAAAAAATTCTTAGTATTTTTGCCGTTACGTAACATAGATTTTTTTTCTAGCCGTAAACAGCCCTACTGCAATTCGACACCGTCCCATCCTCGGAGATTTAACACACACGCAACACGGAGCAAGTCGAAATACTTATACATTCTCAATACCCGAATGTATATGCGCGGAAACACACCGATGTTACAATGTAGATGCCGTCGATGCTCTGTTTTATTTCGTATCCCTAAAGTATGAAAGTCACACTTGGCGCATGCGCATTAAGTCCTGGCTTCCAATATGTTAGAACACTGGATGCGGTTTTGAGGAGAGCATCCAACGTGCAAAAACGACTTTAATGCTTATAAGCATAATGCACATAATAGCATACATATTTGGAGTCGGGTAGATTGTTTTTAGAATAATTAGACATTTGTTTGGGTGACGTATTTTTGACAATTTGGCTTGAATAACTGAAGCCGAAATATTAAAACATTGGATATCCTACGACTACCAATTTGATTAATTATTTAAATAAATAAATAATGCAGAAAATAACATGGATACTTCACCGACGTGTTCTAAAACTAACGATAATAGTGATAATGTGGTTGTATAATTGAATCATTAATGCGACAATGTTTTGAGTTTCAGCCATTCACAGAAAAAAAGATATTTTGCAAACTGGAAAACTGACCCCCATTTCGTACATCACGTCAAGAAATAAATAAGAAGGAGCGTCAAATTAAGCTCAAATTTAAATTAATGAAAGGTACCTACCGTCGTGGATTTTTTTTGTTATACGACGTAAGATATTTTGGATGCTGCGGAGCGTAAATGATTTACGTAGCTAAATGGACAGATTCTTTTTGTCAGTAATTGCTTCTCGTTCATGGGCTAGTTTATAGATTTGTATACTAAATATGATAGTAGTTTTTTTATATGAATACCGCACAGGATTCCCAACTGCTCCCGACAGTCTGGAGCCAGTGAGACTATGGCACCCCAGTTGGGGATTGTTGCGAGGCTGAAGGTATTGGGGAGGGGAAGGAGAAAGGGAAGAGGAAGGGAGGAAAATTTCTGGCTATTCAGATCTGGTCACCAAACACGGCTAAAAGCCATTTCAAGCAACGTTTCAATTCTGAATGGTCGTCTTTCACCAGGGCGATACAGAGAGTATCTTCCACTCTGCAACGAGCGCAAATATGCTATATATTATTTTTAAATGAATTAATTGTGAAACAGCAAAAATTATTTAATTAACATTTACTTGCGCACGCTGGTATTTGAACCCGCGACCTTCGGATTCGTAGTCGAGAGCCTTACCCCTCGACCATGGACGTATATACTGGTTGTCTAGCATCCCTCCTACAAAAAGTCACCGACCGCCACTGGTAGCCATAGATTCTCGTACCTGCTCGCTTTTGAAATTTTCATTATTTCTGTTGGTATAATAAAATTTTCCTTGAGAATCCTTTGGACACTATACAGGGGTGTATCATGGTTTTTGTTGAAAAGTTTTCGTTCACATTTTATGGCCGACATATTATTTTTCTAATTCCAACTTGTTGTGAAAAAAGAACTGAAAAAGTAATCTCCAGAGAGCTTTTTCCATAAAAGTCGTTGGAGTTTAAAGAAAACTTTTCGGCTATAAAAAACCTATTAAAAAGGTTTTTAAATTTTCCGACAAGTACCTACATCGATGTGATAGCTATGTTGCCTTCATCATGCCTATTTTCAAAAGCTAAATATTTTAATGTAATTTAACGACGTTTTCAATTATTTTCTAGTTTCGTAAAGCGCTTTTGAATTAACTTTATTTTAATATAACATCCTAATATTATTTTCCGTAATATGAAAGTACATTTAAAATATTTAGCTATTTCTTTGTCGATTACGAGACATACTTATTAAGTAAAACAGACTAATACTTATGTATTTTTCGTTTTCCTTAAGTATTAATTGCTCAGATTTGTATTATAATCTGTAAATAACGACACAATTAAAAAGGAGCGGATTCGAATAGCTTTGAGTTTCAATAAAATAACTCTTACTTATTATAATTAGAATTTTCTTCAAGCCTTTGAATAAAACCTTAAATCGTACAAAAATGCAGAGAAATTAATTACACCATTAAATCTACGTAATAGGTAGGTTCTACGGTCTTGCTTAGAAACGTAATTTAACCTTCATTTTATCTTTATAATAATAATAGTAATAATAATAGTTGGATGATTTCTATAGCGCCGTTTTTGTGAAAAATCACCTCAAGGGCGCTGTACAAATATTTCTTAACTAATTATGTACAAACAGATACAGAAAAACATACTTACCTGGCAGGTCGCTTCAGATGAACACAGTTTTAGACAAATTTATTTATTGAGATGATATAGTTTTACACGGTTATTTGTTTCTCCTTTTCTATTGATGTTACATTTATTAGATGATTGGTGGCACAAGAAGAGGTGGTATTTATTGAATTATTGGTATTAATTTTTAAGACTGGAAAGTATTCATAAAACGAATTTTAGGACTCGAAAATATCTATAAAATTACCTTAAAAACCGTAAGAAGTTTTAATAAATATTAACGTTTTTTTTATTTATTTTACACTTTGGTTATTTACAGTCTTGCGGGCTGTAGACGCATTTGCGCACCGATGCGTGAATTTTTAATATAATTTTATTATTATTATATTTTATTTTTTTATTTTATTATTTATTTATTTAATGACTTTAGGTTAGTACTAACCGGCTAGCCTAGCTAAGCAATTTACAGGTGAATTTCTTCAATTTAATTTTTTTCAATTTGCGTGCGTTGAATGCGTGTTATGAATGATTGAATAGATGAGTTTTAGTGGAATGAGTAGAATCATCAATACACGAGATATATCTATACTAATACATAAAACATTAACACTTCTAGACCAAAACAGGCCAATGAAATCTGTGATCGAAGTAAGGAAATATTTGAGAATATTTTTATCAAGCATTTCAAAAGTTCAATTCACTTCCACCGGCCGTAAGGAAAAACAGAAAAGGAAAACGATTTCAAAAATCGAATCAAAACCTGGTTCAAAGAAATCAAAGAAGAGCAGTTATCCAGAATCTTGGAAAGAACTTCGGAAGAGCTTAAACAGTCAGTTTTTAGGACTAAGAAAAACATTACGAATTGTCTTATTAGCTTTATAAATTTGTGATAACTAAAGGAAAAAAAGTATTGAAACTAAATTAAAAAATAAATTAAATAAACACATTCTGGTATTCAGATATTACGAAAAACTTCATTTGGTTTTTCTCTTCACTGGCAGTATTTTGTAGATATATATATATATATATATATTTTACAATTTCTCAAAACTCTTTTTACATTGTTTGTTCGTTTATTAAGCATTTTGTTGCGACGGATTTAAAGATCATTTGTACACTAGAAAGGTATCTACTTACCTTTATATCGTCATAAAGGTGAATATACGCGTACCTTCATCGTTGGCCCTAACCATTCCGGTTACGTTTAAACTCAAACTGCACTCTAAAGTCCATGCATATTCCGCATTAGACTGCCCGTTAAAGCTAATCTTCCGTCGAACAAAGGATACCCCGTTGTTTGAGAGCCTGACTTAACAAATTTCAACTGAATGCCTCACAGTAGTAATTATGAGCTGAAACTGAAGCTTTGACACTGATCGGTTAAACGTCGATTTATGCGAGATTCGTTTTAATTGTATTAATTGGAGATGTAGACTACAAAGGAAATATTATATCCTGTAGCAGTTATCAAGAGGAACTTGCTGCGCGGCCTGTATCATACAAAACTTAATTTCGGGTCTCGTAGCCCCAAAATACTCGCCTAAAGTTAATGATCTTTTTTCATCAAAAAGTATTGTAAATATCTAGTACGGATTAGAAGTAATTTACTTATTTTTATTTTACATTATGAAATATAGGCCATTAAAAGAATTGATTTTTCGCGATTTTATAGGAACTTTAATAATTATTTTGGGGCTAAGTGTGATGTAAAAAAAAAACACTTTTAACCCGTCTACTGAAAATATGATGAAATATAAAATAAGCATTATGGTGGACTTTAACCCGTTAGGTGCCACCGAACGATATATCGTTCCGATACATTATTGTACTTGAGTGCCACAAACCTTTACGGTAGAACACAAATTTGCCGTACATAATTTAATTTATCGACCCCAAATAGGTTTATTTAAAAAAAATATATTTACACTTTTATTTCCATAATCATATTTATATAGCAAAAATGAAAATTTTGTTTTAAGTTGTCTCTAAAATTAAGATTTACTTATACTTCATAATTTAAAACAAAAATAAATAAAAATACTTCTCATACATGCTAGATATTTACTAAACCTTTAATTAAAAAATATATATAAATCATTCAGTTTGGATGGGTATTTTGACCTGAAATCCAAAATTGAGTTATGTTTGAAACAGGCAGCGCAGCCGTTCCTCTTAACCATTTTAAGCTCCTAATTGTCAACAAAACGTTTTCGTGGGAAACTGTTACACGTTTGTGTGTGCGTACACAATGTTTTTGCTTTCCGTCGCCGATGGAAAACATTCCCCACGCGATGAAGAGGGAAAGGGGGGGGGGGGGACTTGTTTCATTTTTTTAATAATCACTTCACGGTACGTGTCTATTTACGTCCAAAACTTCGTCAGTCTTAGCATATCGGACGGGGTTTTTTTTTAGGTTATGTGTGCGGAGCAATATTATAATATTGTTTTATATTATAATTTTTGAAGTTTGCTCATGTATCAGTAATAATTATAATTTATTTAACTGTCACGTTTTCTCTTATTTTGTCTGCAATTTCTAATAGCATTAGAATTTCGAACATTTTAGAGTACAAATTGTTATGAACATATTTAATTGATATTTATATAGTTTTTTTTTTCAAACAACAAACCAAACGTTGACATTTTACTCCAACCTATAAAAATAAGTACCATATTCAAAAGATTGTTCAAGAACTCATCTTGTCGTCTACACAAAATGTTTTGTTTTTAACCAAAACAAAACATTTTAGCAGGAGACGGAATGCGTATGAAAACAAATGTTTTTGTGTGTTGTCTTTGTGTAATGTTTCGGAAAAAACGTCCGTAGGAGACCGAAGGCTGATGGTAGGTTTTTTGACATTATTAAAAAAATAATAAGGTTTTTTTTTAAGAATTTTCCCAACCATGGATTTTGGCGAATTTTACCGAAGAATCAATAATTGGTAATTTTTATCGTGTTTATTCGTAGAACTCATTTTTTTGCATTTTAAGTCAACAAATTTTAAAATGTCTTTATTAAGCTCTGTGTTATTACAACTAAAATAATTTAATGTTGATATTATTACAACTAAAATATTCCCAGAACTTAATAATAATAATAATAATTGTCTAATATTTATGTTTTAAATTTGTTACGTATGTTTTTTTATATTTTCATTTAACATATTTTGTAACCTTGTCTGTAAATTTTAAGTTTTAAATAACAAGATCCCGTTAGACAAACTACAAAAAAGTAGTTTACGAGTATGATTCATAACACACTTAGCAGATATCTATATATATAAAAATCAATGTAAGTTTGTTTGTTTGTTTATCCTCGATTTTCTGGAAAATTACTGCACCGGTTTCGCTGAAAATAGCACAGTTTGTTCTTATTAGTGCCGGGAAGGTTTACATAATAGTTTGAATGAAATCTAATATATAAAACTGTTGCAATAAAATTTTAAAATTAGTATGAAAAACGTTAAACCCGCCATGTTTTATTTAGGTTAGCCCATAGATATAACACTCTAGTTAGCCACAGATTACATACACGAAATATGAAGGTTTGGTTGGGTAGAATATTTTCAAAATGGAAAATCAAGTATAGATATCTACCTAAGAACTTTATTATTTAGATATGTTCAAATGCGTTCATTTAAAATTTTAAAATGAATGTTTCTTTTTATAAACAATAATTATTAGCTTGAAACACTCATCCAAATTGAAAAAACCTTCCGAGAAAAGATAAATGTCGCCGACAGGACTCGAACCTGCACCCTTCTGATTGCCGGTCAGATGCTCTACCGTTGAGCTACGTTATCGCAAACCCGCCAAGTTAATCAATATATACTAGTGTTTCATTCAATAATTACTGTTTTTTTATTATATTTCACCTGTAAATTTTATTATATTTTTTCTCGGAAGGTTTTTTCAATTTGGATGAGTGTTTCAGGATAATAATTATTGTTTATAAAAATAATTGTTACCCTTTGCGCTATGCACAAAAATCTTGTCTTAAAAACTTTAGTTTATCAATTAATAAATGTTTCTTTGTTTAGAAATAGTAATAGTTGTCATTCGAACGACAAACAAGAATTCACAACTTCATAACATTATTCCAAAACGAATAAAAATCCCGAACAAGGTCGGGTACACATCAGCTACTTGAAATATAAAAATGCTTCTAAGAAAACATCGTCTTTTGGTAATTTTTTTCATTGCATTTTTTTTCAATATACCTACTATTCGATGGGCCTATCAGCAGAAGATTATTTTTTTTCCTAAGTTTTAAACCCTTGTGTATTTTTCAAAGCTGCCTGAAGTGGGGTCGCGGTTTTTTGTGTTTACTGTCTACAATTTAAGTTTTGTTTTTAATATTTCGTTTAAGTTGTTCTTCAATTATTACTCGTATTAGTTATTTTTCATGGCCTGATTTTAATTCAATATGATAAAATTACGTTTTTCATTGAAATTGCTTTGAAAAATAAACATATTTTCATATCTTCTTGTTTACTGAAAATTTGTTTCGTTTACCAAGTCCATTTTAAGAATTTAAGAATATTATTAACGTATTTTTGTGTCTGTGAAAATTCACCGATGTATCGATTTAAGGGGAACGGCTGCGGTGTCTGTTTCATACAAAACTGAATTTTGGATTGGAGGCCAAAATACCAATTCAAACGGAATGATGTATTTTTTTTAATTAAAGATTTAGTAAATATCTAGTATGGATGAGAAGTATTTTATTTATGTTTGTTTAATTTTTTTCAGTATGTGCCATAAAAAAAAATCATAATTTTAGAGGCAGCTTAGAAAATTATTTGCGTGTTTATCGTACTTTTTAAAAATATATCACATTTGCTATGTAAGTATGATTGCCCACGTAAAAATTTAAAAATAAAACATTTTTAAAAAAGGGTTTTTCGGTTCGATATTTTAAATTCTGTGTGGCAAATTTGTGTTCCATCGTAAATTGGTCGTTTTTAATTTAATTTAAAGTCCACCGTAATACTTATTTTAATAATTTAAAAGTAAATTTAATTTTATATTTCATTATATTTTTAAAGCAGATGGGTAATTTTTTTTTTTAAATCACTTTTAGCCCCTAAATAATTGTTGAAGATGCCTCTAATATCGCGAAAATATTTCAAAAAATAAATAAAATACTTCTCATCCAAAAAAACAGATCATTCAGTTTGGAATGGGATTTTGGCCTTCAATTCCAAATTCAGTTTTGTATGAAACCGTTCACGTGAATCTTATAATTAACAATTTTCTCTGTGGGTAGGTGGGTAGGTACTAACAGTGGGATATAGCCAATGTTATATAGCTCCCTAATTTGTATATAAATAATGTTAAACAACTGCCAAGTGTAACCGTAAATTATTAGAAGTTGGTTTTACATTCTAAATGTGTGAAAATAAATCAAAATATCATATTTTTTTCAGATATGGTTCTTACATTACTCAATAACTCAAAATATTTTTGTTATTCCTAAATTGAACGCATCTTTTTCTAATTATATTATGCTTTACCAAGTAAATGAATAAAAATATCAGAAATTAATATATTTAATACTAAAGTCAAAACATGGCTGAGTGAACTGAGCGATAACCGTATTCAAACATTATAAAAACAATTTAAGACAACTATATATTCAGTTCAAAACATGGCTGAGTGAACTGAGCGATAACCCTATTCAAACATTATAAAAACAATTTAATACAACTATATATTCAGTTCAAAACATGGCTGAGTGAACTGAGCGATAACCTTATTCAAACATTATAAAAACAATTTAAAACAACTATATATTCAGTTCAAAAAGGTGCAGTCCACCTCGGAACATATAACCCTAGTGAGGAGGACTCTGACACTGTGACTTTATCCTTGTATTATTTTCATTAAACTTGTACACTGTTTATATAATATACCTTACACCAATCTCTACATACTCGTAGATGGAAATAATTTATTTTTTAATACAAATCTAGTACTTAGTTGCTAGTTACTACCCATCTAATATTTATAAATTTTTCTTTCCAGGTAAGTCTACCTTCAATTTGGGAGCTTTCAATTAACCCAGGCTTCAGATGGCTGAACTCAGTTATTTAAAAAATAACATCAATCTACTCGACTAGAGTCTGTACAGGTTTGAATTGAATTCACATAATATTTTCTTCGATACATATAAATGTAAATCATCACTAGCACAAATACCTTCCTTTAGAAATTTATTTTATATTTTACAAGATACGCACTCTCGTCTCGTACGAATTCTCCCTTTTTTATGTTAAAAAATCCTAATAATTGAAAACTTTGAGATCTCCATAGATTATGATAGTGAATATGTGGCGAACTAAAAATACTTGTACTATTGTATGATTATTTAGAAGCCTTGAAAATGAAAAAATCCCTTAATAATAATTAACAATTAATTAACAATACCTATCTTACAGCCCAATTTTAAATATGTTTTCTATCACCCCTCCCTCAATCTCTATCTCTTTCCCAGCTCTTTACTATTCAATAGTCACGCCCCCGCCCCCACTGTGACACATAATATATATGTTCTGCCATAATTTTGTAATATTGTTAAGTTAATATATATTTTGCCCTGATGATGGAACGGCTGTTCCGAAACCGGTAGGCGTAAAAATAAATAAATAGAAAGTGATTAAAACAAAGTTTTGTTTATTATATAATTAAAAATACACTTTGTATACGCCACTTTAATTAAAATATATAAATATTTCTACATGTTTCTATAGCAATGCTATCATCTTCAGGAATAAATGAATACTGAAATAATAATAATAATAATAAATTAATATTAAGATGATAGCATTGCTATCGAAACATGTAGAAATATTTATATATTTTAATTAAAGTGGTGTATACAAAGTGTATTTTTAATTATATAATTATTAATGACGCCACAAAGTTATCAATCATTTGAAGAAATTATAAAAGTTTTGTTTTTCCATTAAATAAAAAAATACTTAATTTGATCTAGAAATTTAAGTCAGAAAAAACTATGCAACTCTCATTATACCTGGGCTCACCGTTTATGAGTTTTGGCTTTTTCAGTCAAACAAATTTTTGCTCTAAAATCAACTTATTGTTTTAGGAAAAAATCGGTAGGAGGTTCATAAATTATCGTTGTCACAATTTAAATAATTATAATTGACTTGCTCAACTACTCAGGGGTAAAATAGGAAGGGTATGATGGGATCCAAAGACTTACCCCCTGATCCTTATTTCTCCACGAGCAAGTTCTTTGGCTGTCGATGCACTTGAGCACATACATAATGAATAATAGTTCAACATAAAAACAGAGTTGATATTCATCTGCGGCGGGATTACAATCTGATCGCGGCGGTAACGAGATAATACGAATATTGCAGCGGGTTGCGGGTGCGTATTAATGCGTACTGAACGAAATCACAGCGGGTAAAGTCGATGAATTAAATGGGACAAATTGGGGATGTTTTATTAGGATGCATATTATTGTGCAAATCAACCACGAGGCCATCCAAGTTTAAAACCGTAACCGGCGTAACCTAGTTGAACTAACTGTATTTTTTAGGAATATTTAATTGAACATGCAATGTTTTATGATCTACCCAAAAACTTATTTCTAAAATCATCCACATACAACCAGACCAATTTGTCTAGAACCGTTAAACGTTTCAAGTGTTTAGCTTATTACAAATTTTCACATAGACTTTAAAATACCACTCGGCTGTAATATAAAAAAGCCGGCCAAATAATAATTGACCCGTCATTTCATTACCGGCCAGTCAATATGACGTCACCCTTGACGTGGCAGCCATGTGGTAATTATCGACTGGCTTCCACCATTGCCGACTCTATATAATTTGTAATTATTCGAATATTTTAATTAGCTATCAACTCGAATGTAATACGGTGTTCGCGGAGAGCCTTTAACACGAGATTTCCACCGGTGATTCAAGAAATATTAAGGATCTGGGTGTTTTGAATTTTAATAAAAATGTTATAATTCTTTGCAAAACAAACGTGCCGATTTGAATCTTCCGCATCTATTTTATTTTTCATTCTTGACAGTTTATTTCTCAGGTCGAAAATTTTTCACAACTTTTGACTATGGTAATGTTAGTATTCTTCTATGTTTGTAACAGGCGTTGTAAAGCCTCATTTAATTTCGGCGTAGATAAATCAATTTATTAGTAATATCTTTGTACGTTTAGGTTTGTAATCTTATTATATAAAACAGAAAACCTGTATGCTGATGCACCAGAAATTCTCAAACGGTGAATTCAGGTGTCTTCAAATTTGCACAGCTTTCACTGTCTGCATTTTATGGGTAAAATCACGAACTATGGATCTTTGAAATGTTCAATATCCATGTTCCAAATTTTTAGTTTGTTCGATATATATTTTTTTTTTTAATTCGTAAAAAAGTATTTAATACTCGAAAAAAGATGGATAGTAAATTCCGACCAGTTCAATAATACTTTGAAGATTATTTTTCTAAGATATTCCTTTGATGTTTCACAACAAAAAAAAATCGTCAGAAAGTGTAATAGGAAAGGTAAAGTAGGTAATGCTCAAAGAAAGCCAAGCTTTCAGGGTGGCTGCCAATTTTAGATTTGATTCAAAAAGCTAATATTGAAAAAGAGGATTATTTAAAATAAAAAGTTAACGTCAAAATCATTTAAGGTAAACATTATTTCTAGTCTCTCAGAGTGCTTATATTGTTAACATATTATTCCCTCACTCATCTCTGCATTTATAACATCTCTTTCAGTTTTTTCTGCTTCAGGTAGTCTCATCCGATAAAGGATTGGGGATTGGCCTTTTGATTGATATTTCGTCAGTGATTGATGGTTTATGACAGTCGAACGTGTCTCGGATATGCCGGTACCCCACCGCTTCTAAATTATGTTTTCCTTTTTTGAATATTTTTTAAAGTGCATCTTATCTTATTATAGAAACGGACGGCAGCATTTAAAAAAAATACCTAGTATGCTAAATACGGATTCGAAGGCCAATGCTATATTGCCTCATTTAGATGTTTGATAAAGATAAATTATATTGGCCTGGCTGCTGATATTCCGCGAAGACGCTACTGGTAAACTCAAAGGGGGGTCATTTATTATTACGATCGTATATCCAGAAAGAAATAAACTTAATTGGATAGTATACGAGTATTACAAGCAAAATAGAGACAACATCATAGTTAAGAGGAACGGCTGCGCGGCCTATTTCATACAAAACTTAATTTTGGATTTGAGGCCAAAATACCCACCCAAACTGAATGACCTTTTTATTAAATTAAAGGTATAGTAAATATCTAGTACGGATTAGAATTATTTTATTTTTTAATGTTTTAAATTATGATGATTTTCGAGGCAACTTCGGAAATTATTTTCGCGTTAACGGTAGTTTTGTTTAATTTATCATATTTGCTATATAAACATGATTATATATGAAATAAAATATATATTTGCATCTTTAAAAAAAACATTTTTTCGTGTGGATCTTTTAAATTATGTATGGCAATTTTTGTTCCAACGTAAATTAGTCATTTTAAATTTAAATTTAAGTCCATCATAATGCTGATTTTATCATTTTTTAAATTTTTAATTTCATTATATTTTCATAGTAGAAGGGGTAATTTAAAAAAAAAATTATCACCATTAACCCCCAAATAATTGCCAAAGTTGTCCATAAAATCATGAAAAATTATAGAATTATTTCTTTAATGGCCTAAATTTCATTATTTAAAACCTAAATATTTCTAACTCGTACTAAATATTTGCTATACCTTTTGAATTAAAAAAAATCATTCGGTTTGGGTGAGAATTTTGGCCTCAAATCCAAAATTCAGTTTTGTATGAAACAGGCAGCTTAGCCGTTCCTCTTAACGACTAAGAAATTGTGACACTCGCGGCGAGGGCATGGATTAAGTGTTTTTGTGGTAAGGCTGTTTGACCTTTAATAAAATACCTGATTGTTGCAAAGGGCAAATACTTGCAAAGCGCCCTATTCCGTTCGATATTCAGCACAATAATTTCTCTCAAGTAACCTTTTTGAAAACATATAAAATGAAAAGAAAAACTTATAATAACTTTACAGACACTCGCTTTCACCTAAATTACATGTAGTTAGTAATAGATAAGCAGATGTAGCGGATCTATTTAACTGCAATATTAATTTAACCTAAGTTTACTATATTTTTTATATGTACGCATATATTTTACTTTCTCATCCTTCATTGTTTATTATTTATATACTCTCTGATGTCATTGTACGACATAATGCCACATTTAATAGTTACTTTTTGAAATTATTTGTCCTAAATTATTATGCTTTTAGCTAACTGTGACATGTAATTATTGTTTATCGCATATTTATAACGTTTATATTAAATAAATAGAGTTCTCTTGAGACCAACCTCCTCAAGAACTCCGTACAAATCACTCCAATGCCATTTTACACGGTTGTCAGTGTGCTTTATAAGCCTTTATTTTATGTTTGTGTTTTTATGCTTTCATTTCGTCATTGGAGTTTACGTATTTTATTAAAACATCCGACAATTATATACAAGATTGTAGATTAACCTGTTATAGGCTTTGTCTCCAAAATTCAAAACATCCACACGAAATGGCTCAAGTTTAACCTCCTTGTTTGGCTCAACAACTCTTAAAGAATTTAATTGGCAAAATCCTGAATATATTACTAGAAAACTCTCAACTGGATCTAAATATATTAAACAACTGAAACATATTAACACTTAATCTTTAAAATAACTGGTGACATAATCTAAAGTCACCAAACAGAAATACGCTCATTCAGTACAAACAGAAGCTACGCATTTTAGATGGTGAAATACACCTGGGACTATATATTGATAAACACTTGTTCTTTAAACAACACGTACAAAAACTAAAAGAAAAAATCATACCCTATTTGGTGTATTTGGTAAAATAGCCCATCTTCTAGCAGCACAGCTAAAGAGGGGTTATACTCTATTTCAATCCAGTCCCATCTAAATTATCTAATATATATATATATATATATACCATATGGGGAAATACACACATTATGCGCTTGAACAAATTACAAATAATACAGAATACAGTTATAAATTTTGTTTTAATTATAACCCAGACACTCCCACAAAAAAAACCCATACCAAAAAATGAACTTGCTGCAAATTATAAAACTGCACGAATATAATATATGCCTATTAATCTACTAAATACAAAATGGACTTATACACACGAACGCAACATTTATAAAAACATCACAAGTATACGAACACTACGCAAGAAGACAACATAATACATTCTACTCCAATACAGTTAAGACTGAAAGTAGTAAAAGAAGCACAGGCCATGAGTATAATACTCGTATATACAATCTCCTTCCTGAAACGGAGAATAGAAATATATTTAAAAAAAAAAACTCTTCATTCCCAAAATAAATTATCAAAATAACGATAATATTTAAGATACGATATATATATATATGTAATATTATTAGTAATAAAATAAGACAATAACAAAATGTAAGATATATAAATAATGTAGGTAATATTAAGTTATGTGATATATAATATAAGTAACAAAATAATATATAAAACAGTGTGTATAGGAATGTAGTTAAGAAAGTGAATTAATATCTATTTCTTTTTACTTACCTAATAATAAAAAAATAAAAACACAACATGCATTAGTCGACCTGATAACCCATTAGATGCTTGGCTAATCTGAATATTAGTCATCCTCAGGTTAAACTTCCGCAAACTAAAATCAGAAAGGCGAAGAAAATGTATGTGATCCTAATTTAACACCACACACTGCATTTCGTTCAAGGACAAGTGGTAAAAATAAGTCCAAGATAATAAGAGAATTTGAATAATAGTACAAACAAATATACAAATACCCACTTAACCCATTGAATAGTTTATTGTAGATTTCAACAATCAAAAAGATTACTTTATCATCTATTCAGATAAAAATATCCTAATAACATCATCGTCCATACTAATCAATGGCCACAATGCCCCATAATCCAAAATACCCTATTGTCAGTGGCGCGCCGTGCGCTATCGTGGATGCACTTGCCTATAAGTAGGTACGGGCATAGCCTCCCCGAGCACCAACCCATTTATCATCCGGTAATGGCTATTCCCACTCGCCACTCGACTCTAATTGACTCATAGCTTGTCATTGGACAATAGCCGGCCATGATACTGATCTACAGTTATGCATATCTCTCAGTGACGTACGGTCAAATTCATTCTTGATCGGCCTATGATGTGTAATATTGTTTATGTGCAAGTAATTCACACAAGTTATCAAATCTGTATTGAAAACAAGTCAGAGAAATAAACAAAATCAGATTCACAAGTATTTATTGTGCAAGGCTTTATCTGAATGAAAAAATAAAACTAAAAACATTTAATAGACTTTGCGAAAACGATTTCAAATATCAAATTTCGTTTTTGTAATTGTTTAAAATTTATCTAGAAAATGATGGACATATCGAAAATCTTGGAAACTGTGATGCATGTTTAAAATTTTCTTTTGTTTAATAATATGTATTTGATAATAATTCTAAACAATATTTAAACAACAGCCGGTTGAGGCGGGGAATGGTGCTAGTGAAAAGTTATTTATTTATAGTGGAGAAATTCGAGAGAAGTCTTGTCCATAACTGGACACCAGAAGGTGCATGTAGATTACGAATGAGAAATTGATTAGTTAACCAAGTAGGAATTCTTATTATCAACCCTAAATTTATGCTTGACTATGAAACGCAGATTTAGAACATCAACATATTTTTTATCAGTGGTTTTTAATGCATTTTCAAGTCATATACATGGAGATCCGTTAATAATCGCCGCACGCCACTGGTATAGTTTTATCTTTTTCATTTTATTAACTTATGTTATACATTATTATTTTTTTTTAATTTTCTTTTTCTTCGTACTTTAAAATTGAATCTTTTTTTCTCACAAATATTAAGGAGGCACGTGTAATTCTCAAATGTATAATATGTTTGTAATTAAAAATACTATCAACAAAATGAGTTTTATTATGCATGGGATTATTGCTATGTAGCAAAACATAAAATACCAAAATAAAAATTAAATATATACATATTATTTTGCGTGAAGTTTGCACGGTTCGCAAAGGTTTTGTTTCTTCTTTAGCGTGGTGGCTGGTCAAAAGCCTCTTAATCCCGATTTATACTTCTCTGTTGAATTGGTCCATTCGGTATAAAATCAACATTGAATAAATACAAATTGATACGAATTACAAAGTAAAGAATATGCACAGAGGCGTAATAAATGTGATTATGTGACGAGAATGGGATACTAGATGGGTGCTGACGGAAACACGCATCCCGATAGTTAAAAGAGGCACATATGTACCAACTCTTGTAACAGAAATTGAGTATAAAAAACGTACTTTTACGTTTGAGATTTATCAAATTTTCAATTTTGTTTCCGACCTCTGACAAAATATAACTTATACGAGAAACAAGCTTCAACTGAGGGAAACTTGATAAATAATACGTTTAATCAAACAAACTGAAATATTTTGTAATTGCTTAGTACGAACCTACCATCTAATGTACAATTATTTAAGACTAGCTGAAGTACCCGGCATTGCCGGGGGTTATGAGTGGTTGTGTTATCCCTACCCCTACCCAGTAATTTTTCTTATTTTGAACGTCAAACGTGCAAAATTTCATCAATAAGTACCAACATTGGGATGGGGGTGGTTTTTCGAAATCTTATGTAGACAGTGATCTTCCTCTTATTTCGAAGGTCAAGTGTGGAAAATTTCATAAGCTCAGAATAAAACAGTAGGTTTGTATTCAAAACAAACACGCACCGCCCGCCCGGGATATTCTTCTTCATATAATAGAAGAAGAATTTAGATAGAAAATAGATGGAAGAAGATTACAATTTATCAAGTATGGCAAAAAACTGCCATTCGGAATCAAAACACTTCTTGGACTAGCTTTAACTATGTTAAGTGACTAGATCTGAATAGCCAGATAATTCCCAACATTTCCCTTACTTTTTCTCACACGATTGAAAGTCATTTTTATTTTTATCCAAACTTTAAGAAACGTTATCGACACCTACTCTAAATTAAATAAAAAGTGTATACCATCACAAGAAAAATATAATTGACAAGAACCGGGAGAAAGATCGAGCATCACGATCTGCATTATAATTGATAATAGTTGAAATTCGATTAAGAACACGTGATCAGAGGTCTATGACCTTTAGTACTGAAAGATGCCACCACTTCTCCGGCTCTCTCGTCAAATAATATGGATAACTTCTCCACAAACAGAGAGATAGAGATAACAAACAACTTTATCCGGGAGTTAAGAGTTGTCCCGAACTTATCTCTGATCAGAGATAGCGGGAGATAAAGTAATATAATAATAAGATGTCGAAGACCGTGTATTGTGTGTGTCGCTTCGCTTAGGGTTCGGTGATTTCCTTCGTTCTACGGCTTACGTTTGCAGGGTCAACGCACGTTAATAAAATAAGGTGATTCATAGAAGCTAGTGTTATTCCCTAAATCATGTCAACTTATTGAGTGTTTTTTTTCTTCAATTTTTTCAGCAACTCTTTTACTTACCTGGGCTGGATTAATTGTTGTGATTAGTTCTTTATTAATATTTGATTAGTGATTATTTATTTATTGTTCATATATGCCCACAGAATAATTCTAGCGATACAAAAGTAAACACAGAGTAAATTACCTCATACAAACAGTACTAAGAACCTAATGAGTGATGTAGCGGAAAATTTTCACATTAGTATTTATTGAAGAGTTATGTTATTATTTCTCGTAGCTATATTTCGTACAGTTAAATACATCTACTACATCTGGAAAAGTATTACCAACTGCATACATTCTAGGTACAAGCAAGTATTTAAATTACTCACGGCCGTTCTTCCCAATGGATGATCAATCTGAGGCACCGATCAGCCAATCGTTTTGTTGAACATTCGCTCTGTTTGCCTGTTTCCAAGCATTTTTATCCTAAATTGTCTATGGAGGTGCCCGCCCACTTTCATATTAAATAAAATAGTGCTCGCCCACTTTCGTAAACGTTTATTTGACACTTGACGTTTCTCTTTCGTGAAAAAACAAGACAAAACATATCTTATAATAAGTAAAATTAGGTTCTCTTCAGTTTTATTTAAAGCATACAAAAAACATATTTTGATATTCGAAAACGGAAATAAATATTTTTCGTTCAATATTTGAACCGCGAACCCTGTTGACAGTTTTTACAACTAATCCTCCCTTTAGGGGAACTTAATCCACAAAAATCGATCTCCTAAATTGATCGTAAATTTGACCAAGATTGTGCATTTGAACAGTGTTGAGGCAAAATTTCGGCTCAACAGTTGCTCAGTAGGGTTGGGGAGAACGGTCGTCAGTCCTGATATTGTCGTTACATTTATTGATAATAATTGATAAGTAAGTAGGTATATTATTTCTATGTCAGTAATGTTTTATGCTTAGAAATATCCCTTCGTGATAACCCTGTTTTTATCTATAGTTTTTAAAGATACTGTGGATTATGGCTATTTGATTGGTAGTATGGGATTATCGGAGACGATTTCTCTTCGAGAACGAGATCTTTATATAGATTTCAATCCGGGATTTATGTTGTTCAAAAACTGGATTAAAACAAGGTATATCTATTTATAAGAAATAACTTTAATTTCTTCACGTAATTTATAAAACCAGATACGCGCTCGTACAACGTTTTTTCTTGGATAAATTATTTGTTGGTCAAAATATATTTATAAAACCAGATACGCGCTCGTATAAGGTTTTTTTTGGATAAATTATTTGTTGGTCAAAATATATTTATAAAACCAGATACGCGCTCGTATAACGATTTTTCTTGGACAAATTATTTGTTGGTCAAAATATATTTATAAAACCAGATACGCGCTCGTATAACGTTTTTTCTTGGACAAATTATTTGTTGGTCAAAATATATTTATAAAACCAGATACGCGCTCGTATAACGTTTTTTCTTGGACAAATTATTTTTTGGTCAAAATATATTTATAAAACCAGATACGCGCTCGTATAACGTTTTTTCTTGGACAAATTATTTTTTGGTCAAAATATATTTATAAAACCAGATACGCGCTCGTATAACGTTTTTTCTTGGACAAATTATTTGTTGGTCAAAATATATTTATAAAACCAGATACGCGCTCGTAAAACGTTTTTTCTTGGACAAATTATTTGTTGGTCAAAATATATTTATAAAACCAGATACGCGCTCGTATAACGTTTTTTCTTGTACAAATTATTCAGATACGCGCTCGTATAACGTTTTTTCTTGGACAAATTATTATTTGGTCAAAATATATTTTAGGAACTCCTCCAAACTAAACCATTGTATACATTAAATAGTATATGTTATATTCGTATTATTTATAGAAAAAAGAAGATATTATCACCATGGCGCCATAATTAATCGTTTTTTAATAGTTAATTTTTGAGCATTTATATTATTTTCCCCTTTCTTTTTATATCTGTCTCTTCTTCAACTTTCACCTTAACTAATTTCTCTTATCATTTGTATTATGTAGTATCATTTATACATATTAAGAATATTATTTATTAAAAATCATTCAGTTTCCGTATTCTTAATTATGTTATTATAACGTATTTGATGAAAACACGGTTATGTCTGAAACTAGGTCTTAATTTGTTAAGGTCTTATTTTAACTTTTCTTGTTATCTTAAAATTAAATTTAATTAAATTTTTAAACCGCTCTACCCGTCCATACGAACGTATGTGATACGGCGGCTATATTATCGCCCGAATGTAACAAGCCGTATCCCGTACGTTCAGGTACAAAAAAAGCTATACCCGAAACCCACAAAACATTCGTATACGTCAAGTATATTCCTGCGTCATCTCGTTTAGTATTTCGAGGTCAGCCGAAGCTAACGGATGTTTTCGGGTATTTTCATCTCTCCCATACAAGTTACGTCACTAGTCACACATACTATTAATATTATTGCGAAATCGAATGAAAAAAAAAACTGTTTTTTTTTTTTTAATTAGAAATGGATTTTTTTAAAATACGTTTTAATATTTTTTAATGGTGTTCCATCACAAAGCAATTTACAAATCTTTAAAAAAATTAAATATTTACAATTTAATAATTAGTTATATGAATAATCAAATAAGTATCGACTATTTGATATCCGAACTGATGCCTGGCACCTGCTACCATTCGCATGTACCTATTTGCCGCAGGATATTTCGCTTGTACACACTACACAGTCAGTTATCGCCGGAAGAGTTTGTGTTGATCAATGCTGCACGATCCTGTTTCCTCACACTGCTAAGTGCTGACATTTTACACTCATTCTACACTCTTCAACAGTAGGAATGCCGTGTTATGTTACGTGCAAAGTTGAGAGACAGCCCCCAACGTTGGGCGCTTCACATAGATTTAGTTGCGCGTCATGTTGGGGGACATTTGTCCCCTAGCGGATACTTGACTTACGTCGGGCTACTATGTACATAAACACCAAATTCATTATCATTTTTTATAACGTTAACCAAAATAAACTCGGCGAATTTAACGGTGTACTTTCTGAGTTTATTATTCCTCTCTCATGAGCCATTTCAACATCATGTTGTATTCGGGCTGTAACTATTTGAGATCTTACATGTTTACGATTAAGGAAGCCTTTACGGCGCCCATAAATAATATTGCTCCACATTTAGTGTGCTCGCGTAAATGAGTTGAGATAGCGGGCCGGATAAACGCTTGCTGTATGAACGTGGTTGAAGTCAATTAAAATTTAATCGAAAAGAAGGCGAAACTACACTGTATGTAAGTACGTAACTGATTGGGCGGGGTATATATGGCTCAACTTGATGAAGTGCAGTTTGTTGAAGTGAAAAAAAAGTGTCTTTGTTGATTGTGTTTTTATATAGATGGTGAAAAAAATCAACAGATTTTTTTTGTTAGCACTGCACAAGAATCGCAACCTCAGAAGTAAGTGAGACTATGTATCTCCATTTTTGGGGTACGTTATGTGGATAGGGAGCGAGAGGGGAGGGGATGGCTATCAAGAATAGGTCTCTAAATAAGGCTAAAGCCATTTAAAAAATATAAAGCATAATCTGATACCACATAACAGTCCCAACTGCTCCCAACCGTCTGTAGCCGGTGAGACTATGGCATCCCCAATTAAGGTATGTTGTGAGGCTGAATGTATTGAGGAGGGGAAGCAGATGGAAAGAAGAAAGGTGGGGAAGTGCCTGGCTATTCAGATCTGGTCACCAAACACGGCTAAAGCCATTTCAAGCAACGTTTCGATTTTGAATGGTGGTCTTTCACCAGGGCGATACTGACAGTATCTACCACTCTGACCCAAATCTAACCCAAATACACTGCATATTATTTTAAGTGAATAAATTGTCAATTTAATTAAATAAAATTTTCTGGCGCTCGCCGGGATTAGAACCCTCGACCTCCGGATTCGTAGCCAAGGGTCGTAACGACTCAACCACGAAGACCGTTCATTTCAAGCAATGTTTCAATTCTGAGCTGGTTTTTCGCCAGGGCGATACTTAGTATCGATAATATAAAATATACTTGCAGAACTTAATAATAATAATATTTATTTATTTTAAACACACATTATTTAACAACAAAATGTAAGAAAGTCAAAGACTGCCCAACGAGGAACAAACCCCGTTTTAGTACTTGATAAAAACATTTTTAATTATATTAAAAATACATAGTTCCACTGGTTCCGGACGGTTGTGAGCAAGTGGAATTCTCGAGTGGAATTGACATTTATAAAAATCTTCACTGAAGATTTAAAAATAACTCATAAAAAAATGCACTTTAAACTCAACTAAAATTACTCAATGATAAAAACTGAACTGCTAACTTCAATACATCGCGTTTTGCCGTTGTAAGAAACACGCCGTATGTATTTCAATTTGTAAAATCAGAGATTAATACGTCTTTGTCTCGCAAGAAATCACTGAAATTTATTATTATTTCACATCGATAATATCGTTTTTTTACAGTTGTAAAACCGCTTTCGCTTTTTTGAAAACCGACTGGACGCCCACGTGGTTTCGCAACAATAGTTTCGGTGAAATAAGATTGGCGCGGATGGATGGCCACTGTTATATTTGCATTAAAATCGAATCAATTACTTTCTTGATGTCTAAATCGCAGGGAGTGGCCGGAAATTTCTTTCGCATAATAAATGCATCGATCTCTCCACTCTATGTATCTGTCGTTTTCGATTACAATACAAACACAAATACTTTTACTGGAAATAGCCCAAAGGAGACCCGTTAAAATAATTCGTTTATTTAACGAATAATATTTTTTTTTCTCTAAATGAAATCGTTTAAAAACTGCATTGCTCCAAGTCCAGAAATAAGCAGTGAGCAAGAGTAGGTGAGCACTGGACCGGAACCATGGTTCAAAAAAAAAAATCTTATAAAACCTATAAACTTACATAAATATTTAACAATTCCTGCTTTTATTTTCTATCTCCCTGTCTTATTATTAATATTATCATTTTAATCTTTCGCATTATTCCCAACATTAAAAACGTATAAGAGCAACCTCATTGATATAATACACGGTTTGCGTTGGTGTGGAGTGTGAGGTAAGCGTGTAAACGAATTACTCTAAATCTTAATTTTTTTGTTGTTTCTTGAACCACTCACTAGGAAATATTTTATTGATGTGTTCAAGTGAGCTGTATGTGGAGTGTGAGGTAATCGTGTGAATGAATTACAGTAAAAGATTGTTTTTCTTATGTTTCGTGAAATCTAAGGAAATCTATGATGAACAACTATTATGGGCATGTCTAACAAAATAAATCTTAAATGTATATCTTCCAAATTCCCAACAAGTTGTTGGAAATTCGATATCACAGAATATTCAATTAGAACACTCAACCCAAAACTCAACTATTTCACTGCTGCTACCTGCTGCAAAGAATAAACGAGATGATTAGTAAACGACAGTAATTAATTCGACGCAATAATAATAATAATACTTGTAGCCCAGCATCCCGGTGTAAATTGCTTTCATCGAACTCGCTCGCTGGCAGCGGAAATTGAATCGGTGACCTGAGGTGGACTATCGGAATGATAGTGATCTTATTATATCAGATCTGTGATGCTTTGGCTACCTTCTGTATCGACTTATTTTAATATGATGGCTATAAGAAAGAAAGAAAATAGTGTACTTAATAAAGTAGAGTACCGGCGATACACATAAGGAGGCGAGTAATGGGTACCGCCGGTACTCTACTTTATTAACACCTCTGGCATAGGTCACCCCAAGTGGTTCGCGACGTTTGGTGATTTAGCAGGGGTGCCCGGGTTCATGTGGTGAGGTTTGTCCAGGTCTTTGTGGCGGATGTGTCCGCCCACTAACCGCGTGGTGGGTCGGATTGCAAGAGGCCTGTTGAGGGAGACCTCTTGCCCTCTCAACCTGAAGTCTCTCTACCCATGTATTGCAGTGAGAAGGATGGATTAATACATCCGTCATTCCTGGACACACTGGCCTCAGATTACCACCCACCTCTCATACGTTTTTCCTTCCCAGAACTTCCTCTCCTTTCTTTCCTTTAAAACACCCTCCACACAGCATTCCCGTTGATAAAATTTGGCCTTTGGGTTTTTTTTCCTCATGCCTCCTATGTGAAGTTAATATATTTAAAAAACTAAGTTTACTGATATATACAGAATATGTATACCGAACAATTAGCCATCACCCCATTTCCTAGTAAACGAGATCTTTGACGATTCCGAATACCACTGTGTAGGCACACCCTCGTTACATGATTCAGATCCCATCTTTCTCATATTTTGTCGTTCTCTGCATTTTATATGAGTCTCGGAAAGACCTGACTAAAATCCTGATTTCTCTTGGTCGAGTTCTCTCACAAACATTCAGTAACGTTTCTGACAACTTCTTTCATCAGCATTTTTTTCATGCATTCTCCTGACACTTCACACCTGATTGTGTTCAAACCATCTTAGCGTCAATTTTTCTTACACCTCTTAATTACAATTATATTGACTTAGCATTTTAAAATCTCCTAGTTCATAATAAATCATATTTATCATACATAGTTTTACTACAAATTGGCATCAGAAATCCAGAGTGGAAGATACTCTCAGTATCGCCCTGGTGAAAGACCACCATTCAGAATTGAAGCGTTTGCTTGAAATGGGTTTTAGCCGTGTGGTGACCAGATCTGAATAGCCAGGTATTTTCCCACCTCCCTCTTCCTCTTCTCCTCCACAATACATTCAGCCTCACAACATTCTCCAATTGGGAATGCCATAGTCTCACTGGCTCCAGACGGTTGGGAGCAGTTTTTGACTCTTATAATAATAATAATAATAATAATCGGATGATTTTTATAGCGCCGTTTTTGTGAAAAATCACCTCAAGTGCGGTATTCGTATAAAAAATAAAAATAAATAACTGCATACTGTTCTCACATGCGTCAGTGTGAATTTCAGAACTCCGTTGTGAACCACTAGCCTTGCTTCCTTGGACAACTTCTTATCTGTGACTAAGTTTCTACTGCACGCTTATATTATTAAGTCGTACTTCGTTTTGCAATAATATTATCGCACGATTGTTGATTAGGTAGGCATTATACATCAATGGTTGGGGTAGATCTGTATTACCGAGATATACACAAAAACGTTTCAGCGCGAACTCAAGCCACAATCGACACAAAAAAAGTAATGCTCCACGCTTTAATGAATTATTAGATTTGACTCTAATGCTGTTATTTTGTATTCAATCGTTGAAAATTTAATACAATTTGCAACATTTACATTGCGTGCAACATGAACGTGAACAGCGCCACTTTTAACAACATTAATTCCAATACAAAATAATTACTTCCGATATCGGCGCACACATCTCCGCATTCAATCTGCATCGCTTGCAATCAGCAAAACCTCCACTCACCGTACAAGATATTATTAAACGTGGGACCTCTGCGTCGATAATGACAGGAATGCGTGATTAAGTACGTATTCATCGTGTGTTACCAATTGATTGTTGAATTATTCATTAATGTACAAATAAGATATGAGTATTTCTGCCGGCTGTTTGATTGATTGATGTGATCGTTAATCAATACTTCAGGATTGGTGACTTTAATTTATCAAATACACAACGTAATTTATATGTTAATAGTCCTGTAGCGTCAACCAATTATACGAATGTACATGTACAACTTACCAACTAGTTATTTTGAGACTGCTTTATTCTAACTAATTAATAAATATGGAAGTTGTTAGCGATATGACGGCCTCCATAGTGTATTAATCTACGAATTTCACTTTGACACAGGAGGTTTCAGGATGAATTTCCGTCGCGGCACAAAAATATGTTTAATATACGATTTCATTTCATTTCTTTTGTTTATCTGCGCTGCCAATAAACATATTGTTGCTTTGTTGGATAATAAGTCGATGAATATATTTTTTTCTGAGTTCACAGATAAGCCTGTAACTATAGCTATTGTACTGATCTCATCCAATGAATGTTTTGGATTTTATTTGCATTATTTATAAAGGGCTTACGAGGGGTACATTTGGCGAATGGCGTTTATTTATGTTTTTATAACTACCGCAGAAAACCACTTTAAAAAGTCGATTGTTTTCAATTAGTACTAAAAGTTCGTATCGTTTCAATTTGTTTCGATAAACAATACAAATTGAGTTAGAAATTAGTTTTATTGGATCGACTCTCGCAGGTGGAATTTACAGACAGCCCTTAAAGCAGCGTTTGACCGTTCATCATTTGGTCCATTCCTCGGGGAGATGGAAAGGAACTCCCGAAAAACAGCTCGCCGATATTTTGTGATATTTCCTTTACGAGATATTATTTCGGCGATACGGGGTGTTGGAATAGAAAATGGATTGTAACACCAGTATTGTAGATGTTGTAGAAAGCTCATACAATTCTGTTAAAAAAACTCATTGCATCCTAAACACGCTTTGTGAATTTGAAAAGTGCAAATCTCGTCTGGCATTTCTAAGTGTTTATTAGTTTTTATTTTGTGAGGCTGAAGGAAATAGGGAAGGAGTGGATACGTTGAGGTACCTGGCAATTCAGATCCAGCCACTAACATAGCCATTCCAAGCAACATTTCGATTATAAGGGCGATCTCTTACTTGGAGTGTTCCCGAGAGTTTTAAAAGAAAGGCTTTGAAAAAAAAAATTGTTTGCTTTTTTTTAAGGTCTTGATAATTCAACCCTTTGTGAGGATACCAATAAACCTTAAAAGTTATTAAACTCCATGTTTTTATTTAACAAATTCTATTGCTTTCTTAATTTTCGATGATTAAAAATGTTATTTTTTTGCACCCGTAGGTACGGAATCTTTTATTTTAAAAATATTATTCATCCTGTAAATAAAAGCAGGTACTCGCTTTAAGCGCGTGAGCCCGGTGGCATTCACCGACAACTGTGGAAAATAATTTCATCAATTGCCGCCGTAAATTAAACAGTTGCCGAAAAGTTTCCGCGTGCTGAGCCCAACCCTCCCATTCCTGATTCCTCTGAGGATTAAAGTATTACAATATATTATAATATAACATCAAGGTTTATGGAGTGTGGAGCCTCCAAATTGATTTATGACGTCAAATAGTTTACAAAAAAAAACAAATAATACATAAGGGAGGTTCCGGCACATCGCGATCTGTAAAAGCAAACATTAATATTCATAAGTTTACCACACTGTAAATCTTATCGTACATAATATCAAAATCTTATTTTTATACATCGGTACAAATTTTAGTACCAACCACTGACGTCAGAATTAATAGATACCCATTTTGTCACCAACTTCGGTTCTCTGTCACCTACGTTTGTTTCGCGTGAGTTTTACTGCAGTAAGCAAATTACAAAACATTTATAAAAAGGGTCAAACTAAATACTCTGACAAAATATTCGGTTTTTGTAAATAAGCCGAAGCTTTTTAGTTATTTGCTGTTTTACTTAAATTGGTGGAACACCTACCTCGCCCCAAGCCCCCTTATTTTGGTTTCTTCTCCTTGCGTGTAAGAGTATGTCTATTTATAGTTTGCTCTGTGGTACCAACGTTCTTATTCACTTAATTATTTTTCTGCTTGCATAGATGTACGCGTATTGTAAATACATAGTAAACAATTGATAAGCTGTACTTACATTGAATCAACAAAAAAAATCTCGGATCTAATACTAAATATAAATTCCCCATAAATATAACTGAGATCTCTGAGGTGAATGTGTGTAAAACCGTGTATAATCATGTGAAAAATATTGAGATTCTAAGAGACTGCAAGGCTGATTGATGTAAGCGTGATGAGTAAGATTAATAAAGGGACGCTTAGATGGTTTGGGGGTGTAGAGCGAATGAAAGAAGAAAGGAGAGTAAGAAGAATATCTGACGCGAATGCGAATGGAAGAGGAAGCCGAAGACGCCCGAGGAAAACATGGCACTATCAAGCGAATCAAATACTTGAGTCGGGCCATGTCAGAAGTCGGAATAATAGAAGAGAATGTATGAATGTGAATAAAGCAAGAACTGTATGCCAAGATCGAGTTGTTTGACGGTCTGTCCTTTCTGCCTACCCCTAGTGAAACGGCGTAATGATTAGTTAGTTTCCCCACTTCAAAAACTCTCTTGGATGAATTTACATTGTAACAATTATCATCGCCACTTTTACTTATTAGTTCTCTTTAAACACTGACAAACTCAATCAATTACGATTAATTTGGCAAGATCTGTGAAGAATTAAGAATAGTAAGAATACGTAGTACTTTGAAAAATCATCGTAAACTATGACCGTATAAATATTTTTCAAAAACACATTTAAAAAAAAAAAAAATTATTAATCTCAAATCATATGATTGTTGCGCTTGGCTTTTTATTCATTTTATTAACATAAAATGTTCTCATAAAATCAGCGCAGTGGTCCATATTACGTGTAATAATACGCTTCTTGTTGATCCGAGACCCATAGCATAATATTTCGATTAAAACGTTTTATTTGGTTAAGCAATATAATATTTATTCTGTGCCCCATTTAAGGTTTCCTTTAAACTCGAAGCATTCTGTTTGCTTAACTTATTCTTCAACATTGGACTAAAGCACGATAGATGGACCCTTTACTAGAAATTAATTATACATGTATTTATTTTACGTTTAATACCGAATTCACATAAGAAAATAACCCATTGACACAAAAGCCATTTGGACAATTAAAATAATTGAATTAGTAACAAAAATATTCTTTAAAACCTCTGTATTTAAGATGTAAATATCTACATGTGGAAGAAGCAAAGCTCCCCTCACCAGGATAAACAAATGACGGGAACTTTGCTTCTAAAACATGTAGATATTTACATATTACCTAACTATTAGGTTTTTAAACAAGGTTATTGTTATTTCTTCAAATGATGTAAAATAACTTGGTGGGGTCATATTTATTAAATTTAATAAATTGTTTATGCTGAAGGGTGGAGCTTTGCTCCCGAAACATGTAGATATTTACATATTAAATGCGGCCGATTTTAAACAAAGTAATTATTATTGATTTAAAAAAAGTTATTGTTATTAATTTACTAAATATGACTCCACAAAGTGATTAAACATATTTTGAATAAATTAAAAGAACGTTTCGAAGATGAGGTGATTTTCTCACGAAAACGGCGCTATAGAAGTAATATAATTATTATTATTATTATCCATAGATCATTTAGCAAATAATATTGTTAGCTGAAAATATTTGCATTGACCCAGAAAATACCGGTAGAAGAGTCAGTGCAAATTTCATATGGCCTTATTTCACCGTTATAGAGCTTTTGCTGTTATTCAGATATGACTTATTGAGAAATATCACCTCCGGAGATCTTTACAAAGCCATAAGTTAAATTGAAACTTTTCTGAAAATAAGTGTAAAATACTTGACTTATGTGAACTGAGCTTTTAACAAATATGTTTTAATTTTAGTACCAAAGGTTCATGTGGAAGTATATGACCATTTCTTGCCTGGATGTATGAACGTTCAAATGCGTTATTTGCTAGACGGATAGACGAAAGGTATCTAACTGCTAGTACATTTCGTAATGATAGGAAGTGTCGTATTTCTCACCCCTGTAGCCAATCTCTCGCAACCTCCATCCCCGACAATCCCACATTCACAGTTCTTACGATTAATTATGTCTCTCCCCAAGTAATAATTTAAACCAAATATTTCCTTACGCTCTGCCAAAACTTTATCTCGCAGCGTAGATTGTTTGTCTTCCACAGCATCTGAGCGTAGGCAATCTGACTCTGTGCTCTATACCAACCAACCTACGTAATACCTAACTATGATCAATTGGCTCGAGTTTAATTTGGTACAAGGAGAATTAGAACCTCCGCAGGAGTTTTACCAAGTATTATTTGCATTAATTATCCGGACTAATAATGCACTTTATTTACATTTGTGCGATATGAAACTTTGGTTAAAGTAATGAACACGATTGAGAAAGGGGATGCTAAGATGGCTCACGGCTTCGATAATTTATAGAGCGGATAAATTGAGTATATGATAATACTATCAGGAGATGAGCAAGTGAATGGAAGAAGTATATGGAAACACTTCTGAGAGATATGCAATCACCAAATATCAGTCTTGTCCTTCTGAGAGTCAACCTGTCAATATGGAAATGGCTAAAATTTTAAATAAATGAATTAAAAATATTTTTTAATTGATAAACTAAAGTTCTTTAAAACTTAAGACAAGATTTTTGTGCATAGTGCAAAGGGTAACAATTATTATTTTTACAAACAATAATTATTAATCTAAAACACTCATCCAAATTGAAAAAACCTTCCGAGCAAAGATAAATGTCGCCGGCAGGACTCGAACCCGCACCCTTCTAATGTCCGGTCAGATGCTCTACCGTTGAGCTACGTCGGCTTATCGCAAACCCGCCAAGTTAATCAATATATACTAGTGTTCCATTCAATAATTACTGTTTTTTTTATTATATTTTCACCTGTGAACAACCAACAAATATAAAAATATTTTGTTTGGAAGTTTTATTCACCATGTACTTTTGCTACTTTTGATTTATTAATATGGCTACCGGTTTCGACACAACTGTGTCATTCACATTCTGTAGTGTTCTTAAAACTATAAATTAAACAAGTACAGAAACAAATTAGTCACCATTAGGTGAGAGTAGTAGGAGTGGTGATTTGAAGGGGAGTGGGTGGTGGGAGGATTCAAAGTTATTAGGGAACATTGTGAATGCCGAAAAAATACAAAGAATTAAATATATGCTTTGTATTCCCCACTTTATAAATATACATAGATATCTACAGCTTTCGAAAGCGATGCTTTCTTCATCAGGAATATATGAATACAATATGCAATATAAATATAATATATGTATAAGAAAGCATCGCTTTCGAAACATGTAGATATCTATATATATTTATAAAGTGGTGAATGGTTTATGCTGACAAGCAACTTGCAGTGGCTTAGCGGGTATAAGTTCCCACTGTATATAATTAATACAAAGTATATATTTTCTTAATCCATTTATTAATAATGACACCACAAAGTGAATTCCAATCGTTTGAAGAAATTATAAATTTTATATTTTTAGCTGTGATTATTTATGATGTCTGAATAGCCAGTCAATCTTCTTTCCCTCCCCAACTGCCTTCAGTATAATAACATTTCCCGAACGGAGAAGTCCTAATTCCACCGATTTACAGATCGAGACTTTTATACGATATCGCTAAAAAGCAAATCAAATATGTGAAATTATCCCAAATCTTGCCATAAATTATAATAATTATATGTGAGGCTGAGCGTGAAATGTAATCGTAGCAAATAATAAAATAATGTGTGACAATAGAGAGCTATATTAGATTTACCAACCCCTTCTGAGCTATATTAGATTTACCCACCCCTTCGGAGAAATGGCGCGATTTACTTATTTATTTATTAACGGACTATGTCCAATTTACAATATAAGTAACACAAAATTAGAATGATTTAAATTACAAGTATAGGATGCTATATGAATTAAACAAAGACAAAAGATAAAATGAACATAAGAAAGTAGAAATGACAAATCAAGTCAAGACCTGGGGCGCTATTCCCGTTCTTTTTAAGGAAGATTTCTTACGTTTTTCCTTAGGGTTAAAGACTTCTTGATTAACTGCGGAATTCCGGTGAGAAATAATAAAAAGATCCTAAATAGATCGTCAAGAGATTATTTTATTTGAAAACACAAATTGATGAAATATCTTCAAGTGACATAAGATTTGAATGTGAAATAAAACTTTTTAAAACAATTACATTATATTATAATTCATTTTTATTTTATTTTTTAATGTCTAAAATAAGCCTTTTAACGATGAATCACGTTTTATAAAAAGGTACCTACCTCATTAGATATTGATGACCTTTTTTTATCTCTAGCTTGACGTGAATTGTCAAAAATGTCAACATCTATGTAATGTTTAATAATGTTTACTAGCTAATTATGTTTAAAGTAAATAGTAACGTAATTGGTAACATACTTAATATTGAGTTTTTCTCTTGTTAAAACATCGCAAATATTGACATCTTTGATGAATGTCGTTTGCTGAATTCAGCTGACAGCTGTCATCCGATAGAACCGAAACCGCAGTTAAGTAAGAAGGCTTTAACCCTAAGGAAAAAGTTAAGGAATCTTCCTTAAAAAGGACGGGAATAGCGCCCCTGGTTAAGAGTCATAACAATTATAATATTTATTTACTCGCCTAATGTCAGAAAAATATAATTTGGACTTGAACCAAAAAAATTAAGGTTTTGACTTGAGTTAACCAGTTTACATATTCTGGACAATGGTGAATGGTATCCATAATTATTTGTGTGGTGATAGGGGAAGAGCAGGTCATTATTTTCGAGTCTGTGGGAGGGGATATTGAAAGGGGTGAGTTAAAGTAGAGTAGGTGAATTAATAATGCAATTGATAACTTTGAAGAAACGAGCGAGATAGAATTTATTCCTACGGTATTCTAAAAGAGAAAGATTTAGAATTAGGTCAATTTCATCATTTTTTTTCCCTCTTTGAAGTCCTAACCTCCAAGGCTCCAGGAATCCCTCTTAAGAACCGATATTGAACGGATAGGTATAACGAATAAGGAGACCAAACCAAATGTTCAGATAGTTAGTAACAATAGTCCATCTCTTTCAAAAACAACGATTTCAAATGAGCAATAAAAACATTCTCTCTTTTCATCATCTCTTTCACAGCAATAAAATTCAACAGCCTTTTATTTCAACAAAAGAACGAAACCTGAACATATTGGATCTATAAAGTGCGTATAAAGCCTCACCTTTGTAGCCTGTAGTCATGATGGATGGCTCCCCTCCCCTGTCCGGTGTATACAGAATACACTGTATATATAATATATTTAACACCGTGTCGGTTCCCCAAAGGGATACGCAGTAGCTAGCAGCTAGTTGACAAGACTTGTGAGGTCGTGAGCCCTCATCCATCAGGCTGGTCTCCGGGGATTGTGTCCGGATTTCCCTCAACTCTAAATTGTACTTGCAACAATACTGGCGTTTGATTGGGCGATGTTACTATAAAAATGTGTGACTATGTTTTTAGTGTTGAATTGACGACGTACTACGTGATGTTAGTAATTTGTGATACAAAACAACGTGATTACGATTTGCTTGCCATTAGCGACGGCAAATTAGAGATATTGATGAAAAAATAACCGATTCAATTTAATCCTAATAAATTAGTACTATTAGATCAATCCAAAGTTTTAAAGCAGTATATGTTACAAGCGGAATATACAATACAACCCAAATACAATTTTTTAAATCCATATATATATAAAAATCAATGGAAGTTTGTTCGTTTCTTTGTCCTCGATGGTCTCTAAAATCACTGGACCAGTTTCGCTGAAAATAGCACAGTTTGTTCTTATTAGTATCGCGAAGGTTTAGAAATTGGAATGAAATCCAATATGTAAAACTGTTGCTATAACGTTTTAAAATAAGTATGAAAAACGTTTTACCCGCCATGTTTTATTTAGGTTAGCACATAGATATAACACGATTAGTTACAGATTACATATTCAAGAGAAGAAGGTTTTTTCGGGTAGAGTATTTTCAAAATGTAAAACACAAGTAGGTACCTATATAAGAACACTATTATTTAGATATGTTTTGAAAAAATAAACGTTTGGAATGAAGTAAAATTTTCAAATAGTTTCTGTGTTTAGAGATAGTTACTTTCGCTGTCAAATCAATTATGGCACCCTATTGACAAGCAAGAATTCAGAACATCATAACTTTATATAAACCCGAGCAAGGCCGGGTACACATCAGCTACTTTAATATAAAACATGAGATCGTAGTGTTTTTATTCACTATTTATATATTAATACTCTTTCAACAGCGGAGTTATTTTTCAAAAAGTTCGATTTTGACTCGCCTTCTCCCACATCTTGCTCTTCAGTGTGGTCTATTACCGCGTGAACCCCATTTCGCGATACGCGGACTACTTTTAAAATCGAATCAAATTATCCTCTTAACTTCTATGAGGTACTCGAAAAAAGAATCTAAAAAATGCATAAAAACGTTTAATTAAATTAAAATTATAATATAAAATTATTATTTTTTAATTGTCATAGAAGTAAAGATTCTGAATTGACTTAGCTTCCCGGCCTCAAATGTAGGTGGTTTTGATATATTTATATTCGAATCTATATAATATTTTAAAAATAGAACAAATGCGCCCGTGAGTTGTTCGAATACAATAATGTAGGTACTTTTATTTATTATGCCAAAGTTCCCAGGTACCTAATTAAAAATAGAACAAATGCGCCCGTGAGTTGTTCGAATACAATAATGTAGGTACTTTTATTTATTATGCCAAAGTTCCCAGGTACCTAATTAAAAATAGAACAAATGCGCCCGTGAGTTGTTCGAATACAATAATGTAGGTACTTTTATTTATTATGCCAAAGTTCCCAGGTACCTAATTAAAAATAGAACAAATGCGCCCGTGAGTTGTTCGAATACAATAATGTAGGTACTTGTATTTATTATGCCAAAGTTCCCAGGTACCTAATTAAAAATAGAACAAATGCGCCCGTGAGTTGTTCGAATACAATAATGTAGGTACTTGTATTTATTATGCCAAAGTTCCCAGGTACCTAATTAAAAATAGAACAAATGCGCCCGTGAGTTGTTCGAATACAATAATGTAGGTACTTTTATTTATTATGCCAAAGTTCCCAGGTACCTAAAGCTTGGTATTTATTTGTAGATATTTAATACTTTCGAACTACAAAATTTCATTGTTATGACAACACAAGGCTACTCACTTCGTCTTTGAAATAATGTGACAGTTTTTTTAAAGAAATAGTGCAGAACATCGTAATCCATTTATTAAAATTTTTTTAAAATTTAAATTTATAATTTCAATCTGTGAATTTGTTTTGAATTTTTATTTATCTAACATCTGATACGTAAATTTAAAAAAATCTTTTAAAGTGATCATTCCGGGTTGGGTTGGGCTAGGATTGGTTTGGTTGGGTTAAGTTAAGCTAGGTGAAGTTAGGATAGTTTAGGGAAAGATAGGTTAGGTCAAGTTAGGTATGATTGGGTTAAGTTAACTGCAGTAATTCAATAACAATAATCGGAATAAATGAATTAAAAAATAACTATAGTATTATGTCAGCTGGTGGCGGCAACGTTAGACAAAAAAAACACGAGTCGTAGAATTAATCTTTGACTATTTTTATTTTACCTCAATACATAAAAAAATGGGAATAATAAAAACAAATTAAGTAAAAATATGAAATCGTCGGTATTTATTTATTTACGAACCAATGTCCAATTACACAAAATACATAACATGAAATGAAATAAACAAGAGCTACAGAAAAAGATCAACACATATATAATACAAGAATGAAGCAATGACAAAAAGAGGACAAAAATATACATTTTAGAGAAAATTCAAGTCAAAGCCTGAACATAGTTTTAGCAGAGTCCATGATTTTGGACATTCTAAATGATAATCTTACAGTTCTAATTTCGTAAAGCCGTACAAAAGTCATTAACACTGGTACCAAAAATGGCAAGGCCCTGGCTTGAGTTAACATATCTCGACATTCTGGACAGTGGAGAATGGTACCCATAATTAGTAGAGTGTTTATAGAGGAAAAGCAATTCGTTGTTTCTGAGTCTACGGCAAGGAATGTTGAACTGAATGAGTTGCAATAAAGAAGGTGAGTCAATAATACAATTAATTATTTTAAAATGCAAATAAGATCAAAGTCCTTCCAATGCTTTTCTAATGTAGAAATGTTTATGGTTTGTTCAATTTCAACATAGGTGTAATCGTATAGGTATCAAATTATGACTACAATTTAAAGAATAATAAATAAAAATATTTTCAAATAATAGTTTGCAAATATAAAATAAAGTTTTTTCGAATGATAATAACATGTTTTCATCTCCGTCGGGTACAATGGGCCAACCCCTACACTTTTCAGTACACTACAGCACGATGATTGATAATTAGAGAATAATCAATTCAAGTAACACTAATTATTCACAAGCGTCAAATTGTAAATTTATGTTTGGGAAAAATGATAAGTTGTAATAACCTCCATTGAATGCAACGGGCAAATAGGCAACTGAAAAAATCAATGTTTGAATAAAAAAAAAATTGACATAGTTAGGTACTACTTATGTCATCCTATCGCAAAAAGCATTGATTTTTCTGTTTTTATTAAGACATAATTAACATAATGTACGCATACAAAATAAAAAAGTCGCTTTTTGTGAATCACTTAGCGCGTATCTTTTTTTTATATGAATACCTCACAAGAGTCCCAACTGCTCCCAATCGTCTGCAGCCAGTGAGACTATGGCATCCCCAATTGGGGAATTTTGTGTGACTGAAGGTATTGTGGACGGGAAGGAGAAGGGGGAGGAAGGTGGGGAAATACATGGCTATTCAGATCTGGTCACCACACACGGCTAAAAGCCATTTCAAGCAACGTTTTAATTCTGAATGGTGGTCTATCACCAGGGCGATACTGAGAGTATCATCCACTCTGGAACGTGCACAAATATAGTACATATTGTGAAACAACACAAATTAATTAAATGAAATTTACTTGCCCACGCCGGGATTTAAACCCGCGACCTTCGGATTCGTAGTCGAGAGTCTTACTCCTCGACCATGGAGGCCGTCAAATCTATCTAATGTGTTTATTGCGTACCGGTTTCGTTTATATTCTAATGTATTATAATAGATGTCAAACATATATCAATTTCTGTACCGAATATAATAATCTAATTCCTAGTCCAATAAAAGTTCATTCAAGTGATTATTTTACATTGCTTATTATAGAGGCTCGTCCACTTTTATTTACTTTAATTTGAATTTTCAATTGCTTATTTACAAAGCCTCGCATTGAAACAACGGGAGCCTAATAACATTAATAATCCGCTAGAAACACTAACCGAAAGGTTGCGTGTTTCGTACGTGATTAGTGCTTAGAATAAACTTCCAGCTGTATAGGAAAACAAACAAGTTCATTGGATCATCACTTAACCAGTTGATTATTATTTATATTTTGAATGTCATCAAGTATGCATTTTAATTATGCGGCTAAATTTTCATCGTTAATAGTTTCATCTGACCAATAATCGTGTATAAATTTTTTTACTATCAATTCCATAAAAGTCCCATCAAACTCTTGATATATGTACATTTTTTTGGGCAGTTTTTATAACGTTTTTTTTACAGTTCGCGCTTTGGACACAGACATTGGCGTGACAATCGTAAAACTGTCATTTCTGGTTGTATTCCCCATTAGGTTACCCAGTTTATTACCTTATGAATAAATTATTGACTGCTTTCGTATGTTAATTGCACGTTTAATTTAGAAGTTTCATGGCTCTTTTTTTGTTTCTGCGTTTGTCGAATCGTTTTATTTGGTACCTATATTTTAAAATTCAATAATAAACAACGTTATGAAATAATCGGAATTTTATTAACAAATATGTATATATATATACATTTTATGACATACTTTAATGTTAAGTGGTAATATAAAGTTTGTTTTATTAAACCACAATTATATACATAAGATTTATATTATCAACCTTCAGATTTTTTTCCAATGAAATTAACTATATATACGTTAATTCTCATACCTTTAATTTTTTTATTTTATTTAAAACCATACAACAATGTGGCATTCCCATGAGTTATCAATTCAACTCATTTTGGAACTGTTAGTTTTTGCTACATAACTTTAACAAAGTTTTCAATAAAAAAAAACCTATATATATATAAACAATAGGAAAATAACATAAATAATTGTACAGGCTCGAAACATACAGATACAATAGACATACATAATACCGTTTTACAAGAGAGAAATATACCCTGATCAGAATCTGCAAAGCTTAAGGACGCCTATCAGAACGGAGTTGGTATCTACGATAAATGGTTTGCAAATAGCATTTTTTTTAAGTTCTCAGAAAATCATTTCGAGATTTGTCGGAACCGCATACATGTCTCAATTCCTCAGGCAACTTCTTATAACTAGTATAAGCAATGTATTCCAACGATTTCCAATTTCGAATTATTTGCATCTCAGATATCATTTTCTTGGTAGCGAAACCCCAGCCCTATAAGAAGTATTCGCATAGCGGTATGTGCTTCTTTTCACTTCAACCGCAGAATGAATAACATGTTCTCACTTGGATACCACCACCTGCCGCTACCAGACAAGAACAGTATTCTTCACCCAGCAACCGCTGACGTCACCACCCGCTACCTCTGCAACCGACCATATTGGCTGGTGCTATAAGTCAAGTACAAGTCAAGACAACATCTCCATTGGGAAACTACCAAACGCCTTTCTCAAGAGGATTCGCAAATCACATTAGTCGTGCGTCTCTGTGTGCCGGTGCCTAAATATTTACACCCTTTTCATGTGCGGATCTTACACGTCTCGTACAGGTATCATATTTATTCCTTATATGTGCATATGATATGAAGTCTGCACTGGAGGTGGTATTCGAACTCGACCCATCCTATATATAGACTAGACCCAAGGTACTAATACCGATAAAATCTGAAAGTTGATTGATTTCACTTAACTAATTTAAAAACTGACTGCTAGGCCCACCCGCGAAATCAAATAAATATCTCTTATAATTTTCAATTAACAGTTTACGTTAATGAACTGGTGGGTGTATTTCTAGTGTGAATTAAAAATTTTATCAAAAAATTAACATAAATGTGCTTTATTAGTAGTTAATACCGTAGAGATTCTGGTATGTCACACCGCACTAGAGTAGGTACCAATAATTGTCCGAAGCCAATCGAACTATAGTATCTCCATTTAGGGAATGTTGTGAGACTGCGGGAAGTTATGGAAGGAAGAAGTGGAATGAAAAGTACGCGGGTATTCAGATCTGGTCACTAACCATTGCCAATTCAAGCAACTTTTCGATTGAACCATTACGATTTAGCGATGGTCTTTCAATCTGGAAGGAGGTACAAGTGACCCCAAAAAATTCAAAATTAAAAGTTTTTTTTTATTTAGCTTTGGACATAGGTCAAATATCTCAAAGTTAAAAAAAGCAGCAGCTCTCTTTAGATCACCAATTTATCTCCAATCTGCGCGACCTCTGCTTCTTTAACCAAGAACATCATCGCATGACACTAGAAATGAAACAGTCACCTGTTAAACCCAGCATTTTTTCAACCGCACCAAAACTTTGCCATGACACAACTGATTTCGCATTGGAACTCTTATTTTGCCCTCTCCTATCGGATGTTGCCTATCATCAAGGTAGTCTTCTCACTACACGCTACGGTGGGACTCTGCACTAGTAAGACATGACTAAATACTATCCACAACCAGTGTACCAATTCAATGTGATGGTCGCCCGCAACCTACTGTTACCTCAGTAACAAATGGGCCAAGGCGACTGGGGTAACGTTAACCGAAAAACGCTAATGGAACCTATTTATAAAGACGTCCGGCGGTAGGGGAGGTAGGGTAAGCACGGGCGACGGAGCCTCCTTATCGCGGTGATTTACGGAGATGTGACCGGCCATTTTCTAGGCGATAAATACTCACTCAGTGCTTTGTAAAGGGACGGGGCTTTTTGATTTTGGATAGACTGTTTTGGAATAATTGGTGTTTTGATATCTTACTAATGACAAGGCGGCCACTTTGAGGGTTGTGACTGTGTTTTAAACACATTCCAACACCAGAGTTGATTTTTTTTCCTAATGTCGGAATTTAAAAAAACAATTAGATTTTAAGATATTTTTAAAGCTGTCTGCTTTTTATTGTATTAAGTCGTAATTATTGTACTATTTTTTTTTCAGATACAAGGTACATGCAAAAACTTTGAAATAATTTATTTTTTTTAAATCGAAAATGCGTTCTTGGCACCTTTTCAGACCATTATTAAGTAATGCGTGGAACTGCTGGAACACTTATTAAGTTTTGTATTTTCATGTGACATCATGCACTTCTTCTATAGCACCCCCAAATTAGAAAGATTTTCAAGAGGAATGGTTGCGCTGCCTGCTTCATGAATAACTTAATTTTGGATTTGAGGCCAAAATACCTATCCTAACTGAATTACATTTTTTTTAAATTTAAGTTTTAGTAAATATCTAATACATGGAGAAGTATTTTATTTAAGTTTTATTTTAAATTATGAAGTACATGTCATGAAATAAAAATAATTTTTATAATTTTACAGGCAACTTAGAAAATTATGCGTGTTTACTGTATTTTTTAATAAAATTATCATATTAATTATTGTAAATAAAAATATAAAAACGAAACATTAAAATAAATGAAACCTTTGTTTCTGGTCGATATTTTAAATTATGTATAGCAAATTTATGTTCCAACATAAATTGGTCGTTTTTAATTTAAAGTCCACCATAATGCTTATTTTAATATATTTTTAATATTTTTTATTTTATATTTCATTATATTTTCATTATATTTTTTTTAAGTAGATGGGGTAAAACTTTTTTTTACATCACCGTTAGCCTCCCAAATAATTGTTAATGGTGCCTCTAAAATCAATTCCTTTAATGGCCTATATTTCATAATGTACACCAAAAATAATTAAATTAGTTGTAATATGTACTAGATATTTACTATACTTTTTGATGAAAATCATTAGGTTAGGTGAGTATTTTGGCCTCAAATCCAAAATTAAGTTTTTTATGAAACAGGCCGCGCAGCCAAGTGTAAGGTGTAAGGAAATGAGGAAGTTGCATATACATATTATATAATGATTTTAAAAAATAAACTCAGTTTTAAACCGTTACATGCAAAATTATTAACTATTCTCCGCAGGGGTGGGCAGAGAGGACGGACCGCCATCTATTGTGGTGATTCTTGAATTAATAATTGGAATAAATAATTAACAACAAAGTGTTTAGCATTCATATACAAACGGCCGGAGTATTCTACACTTTCACGAGTAGGTATGATAAAGTTCAGCAAACCAAAAAATTAGTTTATTGAATTTTCTAATATCTTTCTTACCCCTTTCACCCCTCATCCCTCACGAACCTGACAATAATCTCAACCTTTCCCTTTTTACATTATCACCGGTAGTCATTTTCCGCGCAACGCTTATTAATTTAGTTCTTCAAAAAAAATGCACGAAAAGCTAAAATCTCATTTAGCTTTTTTGTGCTCACTTGCAAGTATTAAATAAAACTTTATTAAAAAAAAAAACGTTGTACCTGACGACCCTGTACCTTTAGGAGTGTCGACACACATTTGAGATAAGTGTCGCTCAGAGTCTCAGAGACTCGGCTCTCAGCCCGTTCCAGCAGACGTGTCTATTTGTCTGTCGGACGGCGGAACGTAAACAGCACTGTGTCACGTGGTTCACAAGTAATGAAAATAGGGACGCGACAACTATTTAAAGAATTTCGAGTATTCGCATCATTAGTAAGATATTATTTCTAACTAAACTAACAAAACTATCAGTAATGTCATTTTTCTCAGGAGAAGGCTTAATAGATGGAATGCCATACAAATGTCCCGAAAGAATCCAGTTCAAGCTTTGCTGGATGGTATTTAAATCAATTAACGGGATGGCTCCAGCTTACCTATCGGAACTATGTATCCCTGAAAATTCCAATTCCCGCCAGTCACCTTTTAGATCAGCGACGTCATCGACCATCGGAAGGCTGTAGGAACCAAAGCGCACATCAGACACTAAGTTTGGTGTGCGCTTAGATTTTATTTGATTAAATTGTGTATTTCACAATTTATTAATTTTAAATAATACGTAGTATTTTTGAGGTGCACTCTAGAGTGGTAGATACTGTCAGTGTCGCTCTGGTGAAAGACCATCATACAAAACCGAAACTTTCCTTGAAATGGCTTTAGCCGTATTTGGTGACCATATCTGAGTAGCCAGGTACGTCCCAAACTTTCTCTTCCCCGTCTGCTTCTCCTCCTTAATGCCTTCAACTGTACAACATACCCCGATTGGGGATGCCATAGTCTCACTGGCTCCAGACGGTTGGAAGCAGCTGGGACTTGGTGTGGTATCACAAAAAAAAAATTAAAAATATTTTTTTGCGAGCCCTGCTGGACATGCTCGCTACCTCAATTTCTCTAATATCTACTAGCGCTGGATAGTAGGTGGCTCCTCCGATAAGGTCGGCCGGCTAATTACACACAAACCGTCGACTAAATAAATAAATACCCTAAAAATCCGTTATCAGGGGCCCGACACTCGCAAGTCGGCCAGAGTGTCTGACCTAGGGAGGGAGATGATAACGATGATTATGATGTTACGTTACTGACCGTATTCCCTAGCTTCCCTAAGTAGGCACTTTTTTATTAAATATTGTCGGAAGGGCAGCTTTTATTAACCCTTAAGTTGACGGGGTTGCCACTTTTTATTACCAGGTACAGAATTTTTGCTTTTAAGCACATTTCGGTATGGCAATAGGATTTTTAATACATACTTTTGTGTGAAAGCCTGCTTATTTTCACTGGGTCTGCCTTTTCAAACACTTTTCAACTGTAGTCAAGTCAGCTTTTTTTTAGACGTGCTTTCCTTTCTGGGGTACTCGTAAGTCTATGCAATTTTCCAATGATTGTTTTCCGCTAACATAGAAACTGCAGACGTCCACGCTACGTAAAGTTAAATTTACTCTCCGTACAAATGCATTAAAACCATATCGAAAAACGTCACCTGATTTTTTTAGTATCTGTATTTATCTTTTTGTCTGCATTCATACCATTTTGACTAGTTTATAATAACTGTTGCTTATTTTGGAAATAATTAACTTTGTGGTGGAGATTATTAAGTGAATCATTGTTGCTTTACATTTATTATACGAGTCTGCCAACCGGTTTCGGACGTGCGATAATTGCATGATATTTAAATATATTACTACGACTAAACATTACAATCAGGAGCACTCTAGTCGGTATGCTTCAAACATATTATTATTAATATTGATAGCAGTCTCTCAGTCGACAGAGACAATATACTTAGCGAGCTAATTGAATAGATTTTAGAGTGTGAATGTCACCTAATGGTGATGATTCCTCCCAAGAAATTACTCAGAAGGTGTGAGATAAGGAAATAAATTAACACTAATGTCTCCTCCAGCCACCTGAGACTTTAGATAAACCGAATTCTCGAGAGCTACGTGAACATCTGAAAATAAAAATGCGAGTCTCTAATAAAAAAATAAAAATTAGTTTCACTATTAACCGTCTTGTAATTTAAGTGTATTTTAATTCAGCGGATGGTTTGCTCAAAGCTCTAAGGCCTGCTACTCCAAAAATACCATGTCTTGGCTCTATCAATCTTCCTATAGCTGATGACGTCGCTAATCTTAATGCCGATTGTTAAAATTTGGTCGGATGTATTTTGTAAGTCGCGAGGCCATTACATCAACGACTTTAATTGGCTTCCCGCAATGTTTGATCTGGCTTCTTTCAGGAATTGTAAACGTAAGAAGTTCTGGAATGCTAATAATTATTCTTGATTTATAACCAACAGAGGCAACAAATTAACCTTTGTGCAAATTGAAATTCGAAAATAACATAAAAATCATACTAATTTTCGCCATTTTTCCTTATTATACCTTTCAATTATGTTCTTGGGTATCTCTAATTAGTAAAATATCGGGAATCAAGTACGTACCCACATTTTAAAAAGGATAGATGTAACGGATGTTTTTCCTAATTTATTTTGTATTGTATATTTTAATTCAAATATCACGTGTACAATCTACAATTTTAATATACAATAAAACGTTTAAAAAATATTAATGATAACGACGTATTATGAAAACTGCGGTAGGTCGAAATGTCTTTCAGCGTTCGCTGAAGCAATCTCTGTGTGCGTTGAAATATCCCAGTGTTTATTTATGTCAGTCAGTCAGCGAGCCGGTAATATTCCCTGATGAAAACTGACCGGAAAATTCCTGGAAAATGTATGTTTTCCACATATATTTAATGCTAGGCGAAAACACAATTAAATATGTAGATTTACCTATTATTATTATTACTTTATTGTTTGAGGAGTTTATCATTGCTTTCTCCTTGGATATTTTAGCTTGTTTTTTGTGTATATCTTCAGTATTTTGTCGAATTACTTAAATAAGTGAAATCATTTCTCAACATGTATTTCCAGTGCCAGCTTCAGTGCTGATATGTCAACGTGTATTTACAACGTTTAGTTGTGTTTTAACGTCAGAATAAGAAGTTGTTGCTTACGATAATATTTTTTCTACGTGGGTAATTCAATGACAGTACAAGTGTAGAAGGTAAAACATTAAAACACTAAGGGATTTAAGTCAAATGAATATAGCATAACTTAGCAATAACGAATATTCAAAACAAAAATAGATTTCAATATCTCAAAATATTTATAATTTCTTAATAGTAATGGTAATGGACTTCGTCGCTTTCACGAGCGATAACTAAATTAATTCTTACGTACCTATCCGGTTTTGAATAACGATTTAAGTACGATATTTTTCCGGGTCATTTAATCGTTCTTCACTGATTTGTATATTCGGTCTCCTTCGTGTTGACTCGGGTTGTAAATTAAATAATCATATACTTTGTTATTTGATTTATTAAATTTACTTAATAACCTTTTAGAATTAGGTTTTCCTAAACTCAGTATAAAAGGAATGAGCTGAGGTACGTATGTATCTGAGCTAGGTACCGAGCTACCCTAGCCTCTGAAAAGAAACTGGGCGAAACTGTATAAATAGGACCCGCAGATACTTTAATAGTAAACAACTGCTGACCACTTACAAATTAAATATGCGCCCCATTGTGGAATTCGGCAACCACCTCAGGTCGGGAGCTCCAAAATATCTGAAAAAAAAACCCTTGACTCTGTCCAGAAACGGGCGGTCCGTTTGATAGATTCGCCTATCTTAACAAACGGATTACAATATTTGGAGCACAGACGTCTGGTGGGAATGCTGTCCTTGTTATACCGGTATTTTAATGGAAGATGCTCTGAGGAACTACCGTCATTGATCCTTTCCGCACTGGTGCACAGTCTGGAAACACGCTGCCGTACATGGTTGGCATTTGTCACATGAAAACGGGTCGCTTCTACGACACGTTCTTGTGTTCAACAGCCCGGCTCTGGAATTATCTCCCGGCCTCTGTGTTTCCTCCCTCCTACAAAATTGGTCTCTGCAAGACATAGGTCCACTCCTTCCTATCCTCCAAAATACTCTCCAAATATGCAAATTATTTCCCTCGGGGCTTCCTGTGTAGAGTAACTGTAAAAAAAAATTATGTATAAGAACAATGAACCGAGTATATTGAAGACATAAGGCAAATTTGCAAAGGATTACACCGTTACATTTAGAAAGTTGACGGAAATAGTTAAAAGGGGTGTTTTATATTAAAAAAATAATAGATTAAATTTCTCTTTACTTTAATAATCTAATCTTTACAAATAATTATTATGTTAGAGGAATCGACAATAACAGAAATTTTAAGCGATGACAATGGCAAGGGTGCAGTGAGGGATAGTTTTATTATGGTTCAGTAATGGGTTAGCAGTAAATTAGTGTTGCACAACACTTGTTCAATGGAGCATCCTTAGAGTAACAATATAGTAGCATCTTACAACTAATTAGAAAGGTTGCATGTTGGGTATTCATAAATTAGGAGATATAATACTTATTTTTATAACGGTTTTGGGTGGGGTGTCTTCTCATCTTAAGACAAAAATTGCTAGCATTCGAGTAGTAGGCAGATATATTTAGGGTAATAATAATTATTATTATTGGATTACTTCTATAGCACCGTTTTTTGGGGAAAATCTACTCAATGACGCATTACAGCAAATGAATAGGGAAATTTAGGTAGCTACATAACATAAATTAAAAAACCCATGGCAAAAGACATAGCAAATGATTAGACATTTAAACTAAGCGTTCGCTCAATTCCAAAAGGTATAATTCAAATAATGTTTAATAATAATAGATGTTTTGATAAAATCTTCACTTCTTTACTTTTTTTTTAATAAAACATTACGGACGTATGCAATATGTACATCTCCCTATGCAAACATTGTACTTTGTTCTAAAAAATAGTAAGTGCATGTAACTGCTAACAAGATCTTTTACAGGATTGTGGCAAACAACTTGTGAATAATACATTCATCGACTACTCAACAAAACTTCCAATATTAGTTAGATTCGTGCCGTAATAATAATAAAAATAATCAAAATTTATCCCTGAAAGTATGCGGGGGCAATGCAATATATTTCATAATAAAATCATATCTATAAATTGAAGAAATTCACCCGTAAATTGCATAGCCAGACTTAGCCGGTCGGTGCTCACCTAAAGTCACTTATAGAAAAAGTTTAAAAAATTCACGCATCGGTGCGCAAATGCGTCCACAGCCCGCAACCTGTAAATAACTAAAGTGTAAAAAGTAAATGGAAAATGGTAATATCCATTAGAAGCTTCTTACGCTTTTTAAGGTCATTTTATAAACATTTTCCAGTCCTAAAAATGAAAAGTATTTCAAATAAATGCCAACTCTTCTTGTGCAACCAATCTTCTAAGAAAAATAGAAAAGGAGGATAAAATAGCAACTGTAAAAATATCATCTCTATACTTTAATTTTCTAATAAAACTATCTTCATGTGAAGCGACCTGCCAGGTAAGTATGTTTTTCTGTATCTGTTTTTACATAATTAGATAAAGAATAGGAATTAAGATTTGTACAGCGCCAATGGGGTGATTTTTCCCAAAAATGGCGCTATACAAGTAATCCAATTATTATTATTATTATTTTTAAAAAATGTTAGGATGGCACTGTTTTTGTGAAAATCACCTCAAGTGCGCTGTACATGTTTTTTTTCGATGCTCATTTTATCACGAACTATTAACTATAGACAAGCTATTATTACAACTTATGGCTAACAAATTGCATTCATTAATACCAAACTACACGTACAATGCCAAATTTGACAAATGAAAGTGGTGCCGTGTTAAAACATACATGTTATTAATTTTACCAACAGGCAAACAACATATTTTTTTGGCAATTCGTAACCCTGAACGTAACACTAAATCGAACGATTGATTTAGAAAACTACGCTTTAAATCCAAATACTTGCAAAACTCTTTAATTGGACGTACTGCAAGACAAACAATGTAAACATTTTCAACTGTAACTTGAAATCATGAAAAATGAGTATCACTGAATTGATGCTGATATTATCCGAAAATCTTCCGTTATAATAATAATAATCGGATGATTTTTTATAGCGCCGTTTTTGTGAAAAATCAGCTCAAGGGCGCTGTACAAATATGACTTCCTATCATTATATTATTCTTTATGTATGTATTTTTTTTTATATTATGTATGCATATTCTTTCTTACTCACCGACTCATTTGAATTAATAATGTTAAAACTATTTTTATATTATTCATATCAAATGTTTATTTTTTTATTATTTGTATTATTACGTAGGTACTAAACAACATCTTTTAATGGAACTTAATTGGTATAGCATAAGATATTTCTATCATGTTTACGCTTTTTTCTACAACGATTGTTTGTTTCCTAAATAAAAAAAGTTAGAATAAAAATAGTTGAAAATAATACAGAAATGTACAATACATTAAATAAAACTAGTAATATGTGTGAAATAATGAAGAAATGCAATGGATCACAACATATTTACATTACTTACTCATCTGTGAGATGTATTCCTGTTATACTTTTATAAACAAATCATATCCTCTATTTTTTTCCATGAAAACGTGCATCATACACAACACAAACCAACTACTCACTCTACTTCATCTGGCACCCAAACATCCATCCAACTTTTTCTAATTTCAGTTAATCAAGTTATTAATAAATTAGGCTCCAATCGGCACCATTTATATCCCCGATGTGCCGTTTAATCACCGACTAAGCATTCCAAGCAACCCATCACGTGTTTTCCTGCATTAAAATACCGGGAGAGCAGAAAGCAGCAGAGAGAAGCCGTGGAAGTAGGACTGAGTTTATCAATTGTCAGACGTCTAGACGTGTTCCGTTGCCGATTAGTAAACATCTCATAAGCTACGCTACGACTGCTTGTCACGTTTTGCAGGGCCAAATCTGGAGAAATAATTTCAATAATTTCGACAAGACGCTTAGGAATAGCACTGTAATACTCAAATATAGTCTGTAGGTTTACCTATCCTAAATGAAAAGCAGATTTTTTTTTTTAGCAAAACTCTCCAATCTCTTGACAGTCATTTCGATCGTACAATTTATGGTGCTTTCAAACATCTATTAAACTTTCCAAATAAAAGACGAGTGACGTTTTGTTTGTTCCTTGTTTTACAATATTGTTCAATATTAAAAAAAGATTTGGAAAGAAGCGCGTTGAAACTTCAGCAGAAAAAGTATTAAAGTTATTATAGTATACGAGTAAAACTCGAGGAATTAACGCAGAAAGAATAACATTTGGCTGTAATTAAAAAATATATATATGACACGCGATGCAGAAAATGGCTTCAATGCTACTTTCTCAACATATTATCTAGCTTTATTATATTGTCTGCATTTGGTTTGTTACTTGTCGTGCTTCATTTTAATTATCACTCAAAACAATAAAACCTACATCAAATTAATTATCATTGTGATGTAATCAGTTTGCCTTTTGTACGTAGTCAAATCAATTTTAAAATATCACCGGTTAATTTTTTTGATATTATAACATTTATCGTGTGCTTTTATGGAGTGAATTTGTTTTAGAGCCTGCATATTTTTTTTTTTATCTTTGGAATGAACGATAATTAAATAAATCGGGGGTATATAAATTAATATGTAATGATTAACTAGGAAAGACTTCTAGAAATTTCAGTATTAGAGTTAAGAAACTGTTCAAATAATAATTATTATTCTGAATTTGCCAATCATATTTTGGAAACCAATTCCACTTTTGGTATAAATAAAGGTTTAAAAATTTTGCATACAAATACAACCGGTTAAATTAAATAAATTTGAAATTTTAGAAATCAGAAAAAGCGTTAATAGTGAATTAAATATAATTAATAATCAAATATTATTTTAAAATAGCTATCTCTTGAATTCATTTTCTTATCAATATTAATAATATTTTTTTAAATTTCTAAAATAAAATTGTTATTCACTGTTTTGTGATCGTTTTTTATTAATTTTTTTCATTAATTACTTACCTGCTTTAATCAATTTTGTTTATGTTTATTATTTGTCCATACTTTATTGTATTTTTAGTACTCTATATATTCCCGATGAACAAAAAGCATCGCTTTCGAAACATGTTGATATGTATGTATTAATAAAGTGGTGAATTCAAAGTAATTTTTAATTATTTATTAACGTTAATTTGTTCATGTTGACATTGAAATACCCACCAGTTCTCAAAAGCTCGGTAATCACGTCGGTCTCTACCGTTTCTGGTGGATACGGCAACTCGCTACTGTTATTTCAATATTACGTATCAATATTTCTCTTCCAATTCAGTCCTGTCTAAATGTGAGATATGCAGCATTACCCAAACGTCAATCAGCGGGCGTGTTATCTCGCTGCTGAACACAAATAAAGGTACAGTGACGGAATGTCAATAATACTACTTACTATTATGACTTATGGCCTTCCTGACAGCACCGACGGCAGTCGCACGGTTCACGCAAATAGATTGACAACGGTGGTTGATCCTCACCGAGCTTTCCTTAAATCAACAAGTTCTTTAGATATGTAGATTAAGTTTTAAAGTTGTTTTGAACTGTTTCACTGTTACCGTTTGCCGATTGACTAATGACGAATAATGGTCTTTGTTAAATGGCAAGCTTTATTGTGATACAGACTTTTAAAACACCGCTTATTATAATAACAAATCCACATTTTGGTAGGTTATGTTTTAAAACATCTGAATTTGAAACCACTGTTTGTTTCTCAAGTACACTTCGTTAAATGAAAATACAATATGTGAACTACGTGCACGGTGTGTTTTCCCTGCTTTCATTCAACCGAGAAGTTAAGTTCTTTTTATATCATGGAGTTGATAATTTGTTCCCACTGTTCATCGACTGATATTTTGAACAAGGTATTTCATCAAATGTTATATCTTTGACTTGGAAATCAATAAGATCTTTTAGTAGGTTCAATTTTAAAAGTTTTCGATGGTTTCCTGGTATTTTTAAATATTATACGTTCTGAATATTTATTTGTCTATGGTTTTGAAAAACATGAATTAAAGCGGAAAGCATTTAATTATATTTCGAAAACGCCGCGTACTGTCATTCTTTTTTCAGTTTAAAAAAAAGGAATAATCACAATAAAAATCATTATTTTTACTTTAATATCTAGATTTGTTGCAAATTACCTTTTTTCCAAAATATCACCGCTTTTCCCAAAAATAACGTGTTATCTACAAAAATAACTCGACTTTATCTAAATCATAAAGTTCTAAAGTAGGTACCTACTAGTGTTTTCCATTTTGAAAATATTCTACCCATAAAAACCTTCTTCTTTTGAATATGCAATCTGTGGCCAACCAGAGTGTTATATCTATGGGCTAACCTAAAAAAACATGGCGGGTTCAATGTTTTTCATACTCATTTTAAAACGTTATACAGGGTGTTTTTTTATAGGTATACAAATTCAAAATGAAAAAAAAAACACATTGAAATAATGTTAATATCTATGATATTGGCTTTATTTTTTTTGTAGGTAATTTTTATACCTCTAAGAAAAATAAAGCCAATATCGTAGACATTAACATTATTTTAATGTGTTTTTTTTTCATTTTGAATTTGCATACCTCTAAAAAAATACCCTTTAGTAACAGTTTTACATACTGGTTTTCATTCAAAGTACTTTCTAAACCTTCCCGGCACTAATTAGAACAAACTGTGTTATTTTCAGCGAAACCGGTCCAGCAATTTCCGAGAACATCGAGGGCAAAGAAACGAACAACCTTACATTGATTTTTATATATCATACTCGTATGTAGATATATCACTTACGAAATAATTAACAGCTTTGAACACGGTTCATATCATTCCTCTACAAATCTTCAGAATAAGCTTACTGTGGGCTGGGCATATAAAACATTCAATTTTCTACTTAAATTATGTATTAATTTCTTCAAATATTTGCACATAAGACTATATTATCTTGTAATAGGTGTGTATCTTACTAAAGAAGTCTTTACATTATTTATAAAACTGAATAAATTCTAGAGGAAAATCGAACATTTTAAGAATTCGTGAATTTTGGGAGAGACTTTGGGAGAGAATTATTTTAATACCTTATATCACAAAAATATTTTATTTCGGAACATAATTTTTACGAATCATTTTGTTTATTTGTTTCAGATATCAAGGATTATAGTTTCAAAGTGTCGGTGAATTCACGCAGCATTCTGTCAAGGGATTAAAAGGTAAGTTCTTTGCTATACGAGTATTTTACACCATGATAAGAGTTATTATATATTTACTACCATATATTATGTATTTACTACAACATACTACCATTTAGTAGCATTGGTATTAGCTATTGCCCGGTCTTGTCCGAGTTTCAACACAATTTTTTCAACATCCACTAAAACGGCGTTTTATTTTCTGAAAAATTCTCATTGCTCAAGAAAGAGACAATCTGATGATGCAAAAATAGTTCCATTTACCTAAAAATTCCAGACGGGAAAAACTATTCGTATTTCATGATGCTAGAGCTCATCTGCTTTAAAATTAAAACTATTTGACACATTTTTTGTAAAGATGTGTTTAAGGTTCGCCCTAAATGCTGTTGAGTTTTCATGCATCTGGAGATCGTCAAATATCCACCATAAACTTGTTAATTTTTTTTTTTATCTTAGTGAATCAATTTATTTTGCATATTTTACTGAGTAATCTTTTTATATGCTTTTTTTAATTTTTTTTCTTCCTTTTATTTTACGTACCTGTTGTTATTTATTTGTTTGTATTATTATCACTTATGAACTATTATTATTATACATGTAGATACTAACTTGAAAATGGTTTATCATTAACGAATTAATCATTATACTAAGAAGTTGATCTAAAACTTTTTACTTCCCTCGAAGTAATATTCATTATTAATTTCCCTAAAAGCGCATCATCTAACCCTACAGATAAAGCATCACGAAATTCCACTTAGAAGTGTATAAACTCCAGATGAACCGCGATATTCCACTACTCAACAGAAACATCCGATTAAACTAAGAAACGAATCAACACTTAAGCCAGACAGAAACCGAACTTAGATCACACCATTTAAGCCATGCTTAAGCGATTAAACAGGCTTAAGCTAAAGGGAATTTATACGCTGGCCTTTGATCTGACAATTGGCTACGGGTGATAAGTGTTCCTTGTATTAGAATTAAAAGCTTACTCGGCCATTAGACAAGGGACATTATGGCTTCATGTTAGTCATATTCATAAGTTAAAACAAATACACATAACGTCGGCTAAATTGTTTCCGTCAAGTTATTTTAATTCTCGAGTAGTAACTATCCGGCTTCGCCCGAGCTTTAACATTATTCTTTGTCTATTTTAACAATTAAAAATGTGGATCGAATTATAAATTCGTGGTGTCGTATCTTTTTATTATTTTTTGGCTATAAAATGAATAGTAGTAATAGTAGGACAGACCCCGAAACAGCTCGGTCTTGGCATATAAGTCTTGTTTCATTCATATTCATACATCGCCTCCTATATTCTCTTCTGTTATTCAGACTTCTGACATGGTCCGTCTCAAGTATTTGATTTACTTGAACGTGCTATGTCTTCCTCGGGCGTCACCAGCTTCTTCTTCCGTTCACATTCGCGTCGTATATTCTCCTTACGCTCCTTTATTCGTTTTACTTTGCAAACTTAAAACAGTTTCGTTGAGTTGGAGTCCTACTTCCAGACAGAAAAACGGTGCAAATTTAATGACACCCTAACCACCGTTCGGAGGTTATTGCTGTTTCAGATGTCACATTTTTCTGCTTTATTGTGAAGATAGGTTTTTGTTCTTTCGCACGATTGCAACTCTTTAGCTATTTTTGCACTGTTGAATTTTGCAAGTTCCACCATCTCAACGAATGCTTTGCCATCGTTGGATTGCAGACATCAAATGGAAATGTATTTATTTTACCGCCATTTTAATGAGCACAACTCTGTGGAACCAGCATCTTTGACACATATTTCTATTATACCCAACACCAACCCATGGCTTCATTTACCATAATAGAACAGGTCGATTACACTACTCTGTCTTATGCTCATATTTTCATATATATCCATATTTTGTATTTCCACCCTTCCACAACCCATAACATCTTTTCAAGACCACTCAGTCCTTCCTCTCTTTAAAAAACCTATACAGCGTTCCTAAAGTCAAGATAAGACTTCCTACTTATGTGGACAAAACTTGATTTTATTTATTTTTAAACCGACGTGTTTTCGACTTTAAATACCATTTTTCATTATTTCATTTTCCAATCACTTCTTCGTGAAATATTTTTCGAGTTCTCCGCTGCACACAAGCTTGTTTCTCGCCTTTTATTTTTATTTCGTAGTTTTCTCTCAGCAGCAAATAAGCCGTACCACCCATCGCCGGAAATTGGAACGGCTACAGAGTAATGCATTTGAGAAATAGTATTTAGTTTCGAGTGTGCATTTTGTATTCATGGCAAAGTGTTGCTCGTTTTAAAACAAATTGTTTCGATTCGCTTCCAAACAAAGTATTTGGATAGCTGGTGAATAAATACTGAATTTTGTTGTAGGTACTGAATCGTAAAACCAGCAGCTTCTACAAGATTTATATCAAATCAATATAATATGAGATATTTCACACATTTCGGAATTCAACTTTTTTATGCAAGCTATTAATGTTTGAACAGACGTCAATAGCAAGATATATTTAACTGGAATAGGCCTCTTGGGTGTGGCATCTAGCAAGGATGGAATATTGCTGATCACCAAGGAGACGGCCTCCGTGATCGAGGGGTAAGGTTCTCGACTGCGAATCCGAAGGTCGCGGTTTTAAATCCCGGCGTGCGCAAGTAAATTTTATTTAATTAATTTGTGCTTTTTCACAATTAAATCATTTAAAAATAATATATACTATATTTGCGCATGTTCCAGAGTGGAAGATACTTTCAGTACCGCCCTGGTGAAAGACCACCTTTCAGAATTGAAACGTTGCTTGAAATGGCTTTTAGCCGTATTTGGTAACCAGATCTGAATACCCAGGTATTTACCCGTCTTCATCTTCCCCTTCTCCTTCCCTCCCAAATACCCTCAGCCTCACAACATTCCCCAATTGGGGATACCATAGTCTCACTGGCTCCAGACGGTTGGGAGCAGTTGGGACTCTTGTGGGGTATTCAATTAAAAAAGAGGCTACTTCATAATTACCCTGCAGGACGAAGGAGTTTTCATATAATGGGTTTGCAGCCTTAATAAAAACCAGGGTAGTAAGAATGAGGAATAGGATTATCAACTCCAAAAATGTTCTCGTCGTGGAATCCCGTCAGACCCCAGCTTCGAGTATCGAAGCAAATTTGGAGTAAGGTATTGGCCCCAATAATCTTCGATCCGATGGATCAATAACAAAATAGAAGCGCAATATCCTTAACGTTTTTTTGTATTTATATTGATAGTTAATTTATTATTTCACTTCTTATGCTACTCTCCTATTTATTAATATTATTTATTATTTTATTATTTGTGATATTACTTGTTCAAATATTATGTATTTATTCTCTTCATGGGATGTTTGAATAAATAAAAGCTGTTTATATTATTTATTACATTTCTCAGAAATCAAATTTCCACTGACTTTCGTCTATATTCGTCCATCCATTGTCAAGTCCATGCCTTACTGCCATACACCAGATTTCAAATAAACGAAACGTTGTATCTACAAAGTACTAATTCTTATACGTACCAATTTATTTTTACTAGTGTCTTAAGTATCTAACTTTCTAGCTTTGTAAAATACCCAATAGTGATATTTCACAAAATGGTGCTATGCAACCAGGCAAAAGGTTATTATTTTTATAATATGTAATTTTATTATGATTGCATTATCATAAACTAAGTTTTAAAACAGGCCCCGGATCACATCCCCGCGGAATACCTTTGAGCGTAGATTTAACATTATCGTTCACTGGTGGCCCGTGCGGTAAAGCAGAAGTATTTCTCCAGACTACAGGTTAGAACTTACCCACCCTCGCATACTCTCAGGGGATCGCACGGATATTGTGGTGGATGGGGCAGGTTGTAGGGGTCGCTACTCGCTCATTCTGCTAAGTGAATCCATGGCTTAAACTGACACGAGCAAATACAAAACAGACAATTGAAATCTACTGATATAATATACATTGATGGTTTGGGCATGCAAAGCGAATGAACGAAGAAAGGAGTGTAAGGAACGCCCGAGGAAGACATGTCACGATCATATGAAGCAAATATTTTAGTTCCGCCATATCAAATGTCGGAATAACAGAAGAGAATGTATGAGACGATGTATGAATGTGAATGAAGTAAGAAGTGTATTCCAGGATCGAGTTATTCGATACGTCCTCTCTGCCACAATCAGATTTCTGGTTTACAGTTAAAATTAGAGTCTTTAGTCGTACCTTAAAAATAATCCATAAAACGTATAAAAATATTTTTCAATCTGGCCCGTCATTCTTCTCTCAAGGTCTAAGTTTTCTATTCAAATTCAAAGGTCTGCAAAATATCCATATTTCCAGAGAGTTTCACGAATAACCCCACCGCCCCATTCCGACAAACATACCGAGCTAATCAAAAGAAATGTTTTTTTTCTAGAATCGAGAAATAAATGCGTATCTACTCAGAATTTTGAGAAATATATTCGAGCAAAGATTTAAGGAATCCAAATCTCGAATTGAATCTTGGCTCATGACATTTTATACAGGTATGTTTCTCCTTTTACAGCATTCCTTTACTTATACTTCGAATTTATCACCATGATTTTGCCACATTCGTGCGTTTGAAGTTCACACTCAACATTTTATTCTAGCCTGGTCATTAATTCGGGTTTGAATATAAGATTAAATCTGTTAAAACCACATTCGAGCCAACGCAGTCGGCGTAACAAGGAGGTGTCACATAAAAAAATGTCCGAAGGAAATATTACCAAGGCTGGTCATAAAGATTAAGAGATATCGATATATTTTTATTTAATTGTATTTCTAAACGTCTTTATTATTGGTAAGGAAGATTTAAGCGTCGATAGAAATGGGATTTATATTGATGATTCAATTTATTTAGATCAGTGATTCACAACCCGAGCCCATTTCGTGCGGCCCGCGAAACTTTTAATGCCGCCCACTATAATAAATAATAAAAATACATAGCATTAATTTAATTTGTTGGTTTTACTTTAGGTCTAGAAAAATCTCCACCTGGGCGCTTTCTTTATTTCATCTGTAATTGATATTTTTAATGGGTTCCATTTTATAGGGGTACATGACATTGTTTTGGAAAATATAGAAGTAACGGAAGTGAGTTTTGATATTTCTTATTTAAGAGCTATCGTTCGGATTTCAGGGTGCCATGATCAACATATTTAAAGGTTTTAATCATTGAAGAAGATAATATTAACAGATCCCAAATGAACCACGAAACCGAAAAAACAACAGAAATTAAAAAGATTTCAGTCGCATCTGGGACTCGAACCCTCGACGACCTCTACCTATCCGGGGTAACCGCTTAACCAACTTAGCTAATGAGACCAGTTCAATTTATGCCATTTACACCGATATCATACTTCATGTTCAAGATTTGTTAATATTATCCTCCATTTTTATAAATCCCACATTATTGGCTGCTATCGTGGTTCATTTGGGATGTGTTAATATTATATTCTTCAATGATTAAAATATTACAATCAGGCTTACAAACGTCAATAAGTTATAAAAAATAAATTAAATATTTAAAGGTGTTTGTTCTGTTTTATAAAATACGAAAAGATATCGCCACAAACTTTTAAGTCAGCCCCTTAAAATTAAAAATTTAAAAAAATTCTGATTTGATAAAAATCGACAGCATTTACTGCTTTGAGTTAATTTTGATATGGCATCTGAAGATTTAGCATAAAGTAGTTACCTAGTTAATTTTTTGTTTATATTTGGTATGTATATACTGGCTCCGGACAGATGGGACGTTTATGCTTAATTCAAATTAAAACAATTAAAAAAATCTACATCTACAAAATTCTAAATCGGGCGACGCCATTGACTGTAAAGTTAACCATTCCAAGCTATATGTACCCAACCACGTGTGGCCCGCAACCATATTGAACATCGATAGTTTGAAAGGTTGTGCATCACTGATTTAGATCGACAAAATCTCGACTGGTCTTACCGCCAACCATTAGGACTTCGAGGATTATATTTACAAATTTAGATCGTCTTTATTGGTCATTTTGAAAGAACGTAATTTTTTCCCACAAATCTTAACCTTTCCGCAATAGTACCCAGCATCTGTGATTTAATGATCCGTTATTTGCTATTACTTATTTGATTGAATTGGACCTCGGAATTTGAGCCTCGTTTTTTCATTATTTGTTAAGATAATCCTGGCACGGACCCCTCTCCTATCAAAATTTGGCTACCAGCAAACAAGTTTCTTTTTTTTATATTCTCGTATGAAGCGATAACTTTGTAATTGGACATTATAATTTTAAACTCCCGCTCCCTAGTATAGTTTGTTAGTATACTATTTACTTCTTTCTAGAAGGGAGGACAAGCATTCCGGGGTTACAAATAACCTGACAACCAAGTGTAGAATTGGCAGCCACCTCTTGTCGGAAGCCCCAATTATCTGAAGAAAAAAAACACTTGGCTCTGCAGAAACGGGCGGTCCGTTTGATAGATTCGCTTATCTTAACAAACGGATTAACTTACAATGAAATTTGAATAATCATAAAAATCGATATACTAAATTGATTCTAAATTTGATCGAGAATTTCGCTGAGAAGAGCGTATTTGTGCATTTGAACAGTGTTGAGGCAAAATTTGACCTCAACGGTTGCTCAGTAGGGTTGGAAAGAACAGCCGTTTGAGTGGTATATTATTACTCTAATTATTAAAGTATCTGCGGGCCCTGCACAGCACGCTCACCTTCCGAGAAGCTAACTTTACTCCGGTTTCGATAAAGCCCCCATATACCTGAGCTGGTCACTGAGGGTTATACCAAGCATACAATGGAAGATTGCTTCCGAAAGGAGACTAAATTGCCATTTCGAATTCCATTTAGACGTAATCAGACACGATTGATTCATTGAAATATTAAATTTGACGAGGTTATTCTTACCCCGAGAGGAAACCCTCTCGAGGTAACTGTCCATCCTCTGCTTCAAAGCCTTCCGAGCCGTTGGAGTCCCTAGTACCCTTTGGGGGCTAGTCAAACAAAAAGCTATCGTAGACTGGACTGTCATCCGCACACTAATGAATTGGTGCACATGTCAAAGGTCACTGATGTGCAATAAAAACAAAATCGGAGAGAGAATCGATCTCAGCATTTAAAATTATTATTATTAAAAATTACTGCTTGTAGTTATTAGCAAAACGGGACAGCAAATTCATACTTACTTCGTTGCTTCAAAGATGTTCCATAAATTTTCGTACAATTTCTTATACAAGCCCCTAAACAATATTTATTTAGCGAAGAAATTGTGTTTTAGGGCAAACGGTGATTTTACGGGGTGGTTTGACATCACAAAAGGTGTTAAGCAAGGCTGCGTAATGTCACCGTGGTTATTCAATCTATACATGGATCTGTATGCAAGAATTGAAAGAGGTGGGCCTGGGCGCGAAAATGAGTAGTCTGCAAGTATGTTGCCTGTTGTATGCGGATGATGCGGTGCTGATCGCTAACAGTATGGAAGATCTACAGTCCCTCGTATCTAGGAAGAACGAAGTATCTAGCTAATGATGAATGTAAATAAGTCCAAAGTCATGGTGTTTGAAAGAGAGTACGAAAACAGTGTGCAATATAGTTGTGAATGATGAATACTTGGAGCAGTTGGAGAGTTTGTGTATTTAGGAAGTATATTTACGAGAGATGGAAAGACTGATAGGGATATTGAAAGAAGGGTGAATGCAGGAAACTCCGTTAACGGAGGACTGAACGCGGTTGGCGCTAACAAAAAGTTGTCCAAAGAAGCGAAGCTAGCAGTCCACAATGGAGTGCTGATACCAACCCTGATGTATAGCAGTGAGGCATGGAACTGGCAGAGGAAGGATGAAAGTAGACTGAATGCTGTAGAAATGAGATCTCTGAGACGAATGTGTGGTAAAACTATGTATGATCGAGTGAAAAATGTTGAGATTCGTAAAGAATGCAAGGCTGATGTAAGTGCAGTGAGCAAGATTAAGAAAGGGACGCTTAGATGGTTTGGGCATGTAGAGCGAATGAACGAAGAAAGGAGTGTAAGGAGAATATATGACGCGAATGTGAATGGAAGAAGAGGCCGGGGACGCCCGAGGAAGACATAGCACGATCAAGTGAATCAAATACTCGAGTCGGGCCATGTCAGAAGTCGGAATAACAGAAGAGAATGTATGAGGCGTTGTATGAATGTGAATGAAGCAAGAAGTGTATGCCAAGATCGAGTTGTTTGGCGGTCCGTCCTCTCTGCCTACCCCTGCGGGGAAACGGCGTGTTGGTTAGTTAGTTAGTTAGTTAGTTAGTTAAGAAATTATCTTTTTTATTTGTTTGATTCTTCCCCAGCTCTGTAATTTCGTAAAAATGCTCTCCAGGCCAGTTATAACTGTAAATAATTTAATACGGAGTCATCCAATGTTTATTTTCTTATCTCTAGGATCTTTCCCATTCTTTCATCAATCTTCTTGTCTTCGGTATTTAAAATACGTTATTTATAACTGTTTTTAAAAGGTATTATAAATAATCAACTCATACACCTCACGATCACGCTAGTGGCTTGTCTTTAGAGTTGTACAATATACATTTTTGTAAACATCGACCGTCCGAAGTAAAACAAAACTCAGTAGAACTTTTTCACAAGAATTTAAAAAAATTTGCGTCCTTCCCTACTATACGCTGAATACCTTTTCTATACATCGAATAAAAATCAAAAACTTACTTTACATTTTCCTCTAATATTACATACTTATTTTTATAATTCTGAGTCGAAGAACATAAAAAAAGGTTTGGGAGGCTGATTCAAAACACTCAGTTGTAATCGGTGCTTTATCCAACAGCAATTTTTCTATAATCACCAATTCCTGGAACATTTATAACGTTATATATTTTTTTATTAGTATTATAATTATAGAATGCATACATTTTTATGCTATTTCTATTAAAGTTACGCAGATATACGATAGAATAGCATACGATGGCGTCAGGTATTCTCTTGTAAGTTTACCGCCTATGTGGAAGAGTATTTTTTTCTTTCTTAATTTGCTCTTGCAGGTGCCTACCTACCATTGAAATTTGTAATTTGAGTGATACTTAATGTTCAAATTCATTCATAATGTAATATATGTTATATAATAATTAATCGGTGCATAAAATGGACATAGACCATTGTCAGTCAAAAATAATTATCAGTCAACCATCATCACGACCGCGGTGATATCTCAGAGAGTATCAGATTTCAACGTGAAATACCCCATGGGCCATAGCAGTTGGTAAAAAACACACAACAAACATGTTCCTCTTCTTCTTCTTCTTCCACATCTAGGCATTTTCGTCTCGGAATGTTCAGTGCCCGTTAGTTCGTTACTATGGCGACGATATAACTTTATTATCCTTGTATTTTACGACCTGTAAAATATTTTATGGCATTTTGAAATCGTCGTAAATATCTGAGCTAATAAGCATATCTCTTCATAGGTGGTTCTTATCGCAATAACGTTTTGTAGTTGTGCCTCATTCAGTTTGACAGTGAATTGAACAATGCTTATTCGAGTTAACCTTTTTTTCTTGAACTTTCCTAATCTCTTATTTACTCAATAAAAATAATAACGTTGACGTAACACAGGCATTTCAAATATAGCAATTTTGTAAAACCATCTTTCCAATGCCAATATACTTACCCAACAATTGTTATTTTTTAAATTTTCATAATATGTTGTTATAAAAAGAATAGTGACGACAAATGATGCCACTATAACTGGAGCTAGGGATGTGGGAGAA